>JAMKCH010007928.1:0-124832 GCA_023653785.1 Ophioderma brevispina | reverse complement strand
AAGTGTTGGGCACTTTTTCCAATACAAAGGGCATCCTTTTCAAGCCAAGATTCTGGACCAGTATGAGATTGGAACAAAGTGGGAGAACCTGAACATGTTATCAAAACACCAGGTAGACTAAAATCGACATTATTTCACATAAATATGCTCAAAGATTTAATGAAAAGATGTATGACATCAAGCGCAGTGTAAATGTCATCTAGAAGTTGATGTTGTACAAATGATATCACAGAGTCAGAACCTGATCAAAACGCACTGTAAACACAGAAAATGAATATGGTCTCAATTGCAAAATTTCAGACATATTGCCAATTTAGCAAGAAACTATGTCCCCCTCCCACAATGTCAACAAGATGAAATTGAAAAGAGTGTAATTCCGGGTGGGAGAACGTAATTTCCCTGATGTCCAGTGAGACCACATGTCTTAACCAATGACATTGAAGTAGCCATTATAAGCCACCCAAATGCGCAATCTCAGTGATCAAGTAGAATTGAGATTGAATTCGATCCAGTCAACTGACTTTGATGGCCATATTGGCGAACTATGTACTCAATACTAATCTATGAATTGCATTTTAATTATTTTTGTGGATGCGACAAATTAAAACTCCACCTGACAATAATTTTAACCTGTGATTTTAACTCTAACAAGAAATCCAATCTGGACTAAGACATATCAAAGGAAAAGAAAATGCTTGGGCGAGATGCCTTGTCCAGATCTGCCTAAATTTTGTTCAGAATTTCGTATTACACCTTTATGTAATATAGACTGCAGGCAGCAATGCCAAGAACATTATAATAAAAGTGTAAAAGTTGGACTGTGTAAACTGTATTTAAAATTAACCACACAAATATGGTTAAAAGGATAAAGCCAGATTTTAAAATTTTCTTCCATTTCAAATTTTCTTTTAAGGGGATGGATGTTATAGTTTATGGGCCTCCATTTTCTCTGATTAAACCCTTTTAAAAATATTATTTTCTTCTCACTTTTATTGATAAGGATCTCTCACGGAATTTATTTTGTTTACTATAAGAAAGAAGGGGAATACCCCTAGTTTGTTTGCTAAGTGCACCTGTTTGATTGCACAATAGGGGAATTGGGGAATTCCCCAAGATTGTAAACTAGAACTGAAGTCACTTGTTCTTGCTTTAAAAGATCAAACCATTGTAAGATCACTGGGAATTACCCCATAGAGTTTATATATGGACGTATGTTGGATTCTATTTTTTAACTGGGATCTTTGTGAGTCAGATATATTTGGATTTGAGCTAATCCTCGGAGTGCAGCAGTTGCAATCAGCTATCAGTTGGTTAATAGCTAGTTTTTAATCTACAATAATGGTAGATATATGCTCCACACAGTGCCAGGATTATAATTCCATGATGAGCCCGAGTTGCTGTAATTATTCTACTGTCGCTTTGAAGCGGAAAGTGCTGGATTCAAAGTAGGATTCCAAATTGTGGACAATAGAATCGTGGTGATTATCTTGGACTGATATACTCTGTATTTATTATCGTCGAGGGACTTACTTAACCTTGTGGTCTGAACTGCTGGACAGATTACCTTCAGACTGAGAAGATTCCCTTGAATATAATTACCTGAGGATTTTGTGGTAATGACTTGTGCGCTGTCATTTTTGGAATCTCGCTGATGAGGACATATCATCGTTGAACTGCAATCGCCTTCAACTAGGCAATACTAGAACTCTTTAGTTAATAATCTTAAATTGTGTATTATATGTAATTTTGTTTTGGACATACCACAATTCTTGAACAAATCAAGAAACAATCATTAAATGTGTATTAATATATAATTTAGATCCTGGGTTGCACAATGCTCATTTATTTGTGTTTGAAGGTATTTCTGACCTTAGACGTCGACGAACGTCATAACATGGCTTTCATCAACTTGTTAGGATTTGATTTTTGTCATATCAAAACTCGACCACCATATTTGGTGTACATTTGGACATTCAAATGCCTAATGCCAGGAAAATATTTGTGCACCTGCCTTCTTTAATAGCACACTGGCCTGGCAGTGAATCATATGTTTATCTCATTTAATCCTCTAAGGATTTTCCAAAATGATTGCTATGAATTTTTAGTATTGCCCCCTCATACATCGGTAGCGTTGGTAACCTCCACCAAATGGGGTATGGGGACATATCAGGTGGGATCGACTATATTTATTTATTATTTATTATTTGAACATACACTTTTATAGCAGTGGCAAACGCCTACTCGGCGGTGCGTTCAGAACTCACAAATATACAACAAAATATTAAGGCAAGAACAAATATTATCAAAAACAACACAATCAACTGCTCGCGCCCCACACAAAACACCAAGACACATACACATGCCGCACACACACCTATACACACACCCACTCCACACACACACCAAACACACACAAAAGGCCTCACAACACACACACACACCCACACTTTCTCTCCATTCATACACACACCACAAAATGAATAATTAATAGTATTAAGTCCATTAAAGGCATACAATGCATATCATGACTGTCTCATCCATTCTTTGGTGTTGCATCCGGTGTTCCTCTGACAAGAATCCCGAAGGCAGTTGCACACCAACAACTGCAACAACTGGTCACTGGATGCGACATGCACTGGAGTACAAAAATGGACAGTTACAAAGATATAAAGACGTAGGCTGGCATGCACTCACATCAACCACACACCACGCACGCAATACACCGCTTATGTACACTCGCTCGGTTACTCCCGGATCCCGCTTATACAGGTACAATGTTATAATAAACAAATATTTATACAGGATTTTAACTTAAAAAAAAAAAGCTTACATACAAAATATATAAATATAATACATATTATTAGGAATAAAGGGCAGTACGACTATTCACATCACAAATTTTGTAAAGACCACGCACGTTTGAGGTAACTCTTGCAAAAAGAGTCAAAAATGGAACTATGTCTTCTGAGTGATCTCAACAACAAATAAATCAGTGTTGCCTAATGTTAAACATTAGTTTCGTATCTAAATTCCCCTGCGATAAACAAGACCAAATGTGGTTACAATTGATGCTGTATAAACTTGACTCGAGTTTCATGAATTCGTCGACGCGGATATCATTAAAGCATTTGCCCCGAATAAAGAAAAATACAAATCCCTCGGTACGCATTATACCTAATTAAGCAGGACCCGTCGTTTTCATCAGTCACTTTGAATCCTATTATTAAAGCCAGTGTGTTTTGATGATCTGGCTTTTAAATTCAATTAACCCCTTTTTGAAAATCATTCTATTCAAGAAGGTATTTCTTTCCTCCAATTAATGTGACGATTTTAATCTCAAAAAAAGGCCACGAACGAGTTACTTTCGCTTGGTCAAGGTCCGAAGGAGTCAAATATTCTTTAATTAAGTTGTTACAATTGCTAGCCCAATAGTTATGGACGGGTAAGGCAATATCGTAAATGTGATCCATAAATACCATGAGAACTTAAGACGGTTTCAATGTGGGGTCTAACCATTTCCATTCACTAACACTGTTCTGACAGATTCAGAACATAGTGTTAAGGCAATTTTGGGCCAGCGGTTGTTTATCCATACTACGCAGGCGGTATTAAGTAGTTTGACCCTGTGCCATCTGAACAGAGCAACCGAGTGCAGCCTAAGTCCCCATACAGGTCTCTTTACAAGTAGAACGCGTGGCTTTCAGAATGTAACCACCTCGCCATGTGAATTTGAAGCTTCTCCAAATTCTGAATATCAGCAGACCCCCACATCCAAGTAGCACACGCGTAATTAATTGAAGGCACGGCAAGTGTTTTCCAAAGAAGATCCGTAAAAAACCCTAATTTGAATCATCTTGCAATCCGTCAATAATCGATTTAATATAACCGATGATCTTATTGCGCCTTTTTAATTACAGTCCTGTAAATGCGCCTGGTCCGCAACGTGTTTGAAATCAGGCACCCAGATACTTGTAAGAGTTAACTAACTTCCGAAATTACATCACCTCCCAATTGCCATATCTATTGCTTGCTATCTTCTCTTTTACCAACAATAAGCACATTGGATGTTGGTATTATTAAAACAGTTTATACTCGTACTGAAGTGCGTTTGCTTATGTCCAGCACACGTTCAAGCTCGTTATCATTATTTGGCTAACATAACAACACGGTTGTCCGCAAAGAAAGACAGCCAACTCTGACACCATTATACTGCAAACACCAATGTCCTTTTTTTTTGAGTATTATAGCGAGCTCATAATATAATGCTAAATAATCTTGGGTGATAAAACACAACCTTGTTTTAACACCGCCTGTCACTCAAAAAAGCTGTCTCGATTTCCAACACACAAACTTGACTTACTTTTGAACTTTAATCCATAAAGACTCCCTCAATAATTTCCAAACACTCCCTCTGATACCAGATTCCAGTCCATGCGAATAAAAGTTTATCTCTCATATATATCGAAGGCTTCGAAATCCCGAAGGCATAATATTTGTTTTTTGACCTCTGCAAGCTTGACAGGTCTGCATACTTTTTAATGTAAAAAATGTGATCCTCGCAACACGATCTTTTCTAAAGCCCCCTTGGATTCTGTAAAGAATAACATTATCTTCTAAATAAATGGAAAGGGAGGGCAATGGAATAATTCCTGTTTGAACCCTTGGACCGCATATAATTTATAGTTGCCATTACTTGGCTTATTTTATTGATATTGATAGCATTTGGTTACCTCCTTTGTGTAATTTCTCTGCTCGAATAATCATAGAAATTGTATAGAAATTAATAGAGTTAATGGGTTTATAGGCTCTATTTCGAACAGGCTTGATTGATTTTCATTCATGCCAGGGGCCTTACACCAACATACCCCCAAACTGTGTTGTCCCCCTCCTCTCCTGCATTAACTTGAAGAGGTAGGCGTGAGCATAATTGCTACAAATGGGGTGTCACTTATATAGTTCTGGTAACCAGAACCAGAGGTCAACAATAATATATTTGATTCATATGATATGTGACCCCGTACCATTCTTGCGAAGGTGAAAAATTCCAAATTAGGCGCAGGGGACTTTTATGCGTAATCATGTTATTGTGGGCAATGTTAAGGCCTATTGAAAATACACTATAGTTGCGTTTCCATACATGAATGAAATTGTATAGTGGAAGGTGAGTGAGTTAAATGACCGGAGTGTCCTCCAAGATTATCCGGTGTGGCACGTGCATTTGAATTCTTTCATTTTCCCTCTCCGACTTATTGGAATAGGTCCAAAACTCCAGGGGGCGAACGTATCAACGCGAATCGAGTATAACACTACTCTTTTATCATCTACTGACCTCTGCTTCTGGACCCCCTGTACATAGCGGAGCAGTATACATTTAAGTACCCCCAACTTTGTGTTACTGTAGCAAGTAAATAACTGCTGCCATTGACCTCATTGATGGATATTATTTTCCTTAGTATCCCTCACATCATTTGCCAATGTTGAATTTGTAATTCATTTCACATTTTTCCGAAAAATAACTTTTTAAGCATAAAAGTCATATCTTTCAGTAAAATTAAATTAAATACAAGAAACCACTAACCACTTTGTGTCCTTAATGCATGTCACCAAGGGAGAAAACCTAGTGTTTCACACATACCTTGCTTGACTGCCTTTCAATTGAACTACTGGATATACAAGATTATATGATCAATAATTCTACTAGTAATCCCAATGTGTGATTATTTTGGTGATTAACCTTAATGCAACATTTCCTAATCTTTTAATCCAGTCTTGGCCTGTCAACCTAGTTTGTAACATCACATTAAGGGCACTAGCTGACCATGAGTTGCCTTGTGGAAGTAGCTTATTCTTATTTGTGCACTGCTCCTCTACAGTGTGAGTCAAAATGATTGTTCCCCGATAAAACAAAAAATATTAAAAATATTTGTAATCTTTTAGAATATTAGGTATCCCACTTGAAATTTGCGCTTCAATTACCAAATCAATAGCATCTTGTACAAAGGCAAATCTGAGGGCCTTTATTTAAATGAATGCAGATATTGATTGCCAGAACCAAAATGAAAAATCCAAAATTCCTGTGAAAGCTATTTAAATGTACTTTTGAACTATATACAATTTTAAGAGCTACTTTGCACAGTTTGACAAGAAAAAATCAGGATATTTGGGGAACAATCATTTTGACTCACACTGTATGTACAGTACCAGAACCAGAGGTCAGTAGATGATAAAAGAGTAGTGTTAAAAGATAATGTTGACCTCTGGTTCTGGTTACCAGAACTAGGTGTCATTTGGAATCAGGTTATTCCTTCATGTAATTTCTGTTCGAAATAATCATTATAGACATGTATATAGTTGAATGGTGTTTGTGAGTTTTATTCCGTATAGGCTTAATTCATTTCTTTCATCCAAGTCTTACACTAAGGATACGCCTGGATTCTGATTTTTTTTACAGATATAAACACCATGCAAAGCTATTTCGAAGTTGGTTGGGAGGAGGCCAGGATCATAAATCAAGAACAGACCAAAAATAATACACTGGCTTAAGGACGTCATAGGATCAGAAACAGGGGGCAAAACACCATGAACAAGAGTGGGCGCAACAAAGCAGACAAAAATTTACGACCCCAGCTTCCTGAAAACGGCAACCTTCATTGTGGCAACACATCTGTGCTGCAAAAAAAAATGCAGAGTGTGGAAAAAACAATTAGATCATAATCAGTCAGAGAGAACAAGCTCCTGATAAAAGATGATAAATATTTTTAGGTGAATTTTACCAATTTTCCTTGGAATCTGAATCGCGAACCATTTATCATAGTTCCAAATATACATGACCTCTGCATTTTGTTGGTCCAAGTAAGGTCAGGTTTTGACGGTACTAAAGATTTAATAACATGGTAGGCATGTTTCACGTCAAGAAACGGTGTGAATGCAAAGTATATAACACACCAAAAAAAAGTAACTCCCCACCCCTGAAATTTGTCTGTAAGTTCAAACGAGAACATCTTGTTATTACATTATGGGATATAATTGGAAGCGGGTTTGTTTATTTTACGCATTTTTTTTATTTTTTTTATTTTTGGACGCCATCTTTGTGGCGATCGATGAAGTATAGACCAGGTAAACAGCAAGTTTGATAAACATGTTAGGGCCGGTTATCTGAACTAGGTCGGCCTGGCTGTACCACACTGGGCAATTGTATCTGGTTAGAGTTTTAATACTATGGGCCTACGATTGGCAAGGCATGGATTGGCAGTCAACAAAAAAGAAAGTAAAGTGACGTAGGATGTTCACTGGTCTATTGTTGAAGTTATGCCCCTTGACCGAAATACCCCAGGATGTAAAACAAAAAGTTGCAGTTAAATCCTATTGACAATCACACGTTATAAAATTGAAATCAGTGCAATCCTCTGCATGAGTAATTCTCCTTCTCTATATGGCTTACTGCAACAATGTAACTGTTGTGTGAAAATAGAGACATCTTTTACTTCCTGGCTGACTGACCGGAGATTAAAGACAAAATGAAGCATTTTCATAAGTCATAAATGTGATATCATTACTTCGGCTAATTCAAACCCTTAACTTAAAGTTGAGTCTTCATTAATGTGTGAATCCAACACGCTTTTAGCGAACTCTTGACATTAATTTCTTATGGCACTTATTCATCTCATCTGAAATTTGAATGCTAACTGGCATGTCGTGCAAATTCTTCGTCAAAATGTTGTACCATATGCTGCTGCCCGACTTCACTTGATCGAACCCACCCCAGGAGTTAAAAGTTCCAGTAAATCCTATTGACAATCATACTGTTACATATTGAAATCGGTGCAATCCTCCTCTTCTCTGCATGACAAATTCTCCTCTATAGGGCTTTTTTTTTACTGCAACTTTTAAATCCTGGGGTGGATTCGGTCAAATGGGCATAACTTCAACAATACTTCATCAATCGCCACAAATGAGGTGTCAAAATGCGCGTAAATAAACACCGCTTCCAATTATATCCCATAATGTATAATACGATGTATCGTTTGAACTTGACAGACAAATTTCAGGGGTGGGGAGTTACTTTTTTGGGTGTGTTTAGCTACTTTAGGCTTTATCTGCCAACGTTCACTAGTTTACCATTACCAATTGAAAAAAATAGCAATTCATACTTTAAAACCTCCAAGTCTTACTCTCTTAATTCCTTCGACTTATTTTTAAAGTCTTACGAGACTGAAATTAGTGACAAAACCTTTTTTGCACTTAAAAACTTAAATCCGTGTAAAAGGCTTACTTAAAATAAGTCGTTTGATTTGAAAATAAACCTTTAAATGAGTTAAAAACTATTTATAAAATCATTTAAAGATTTATACAGGGTGTCCCAAAAAAGTGGTGCAAGAAGGTAAACGCCGATTTCTCAAAAACTACTAAAGCTGTGCATTTCATTTTCATGGAGATTATTAATTATACTCTTTTGTATAATTTGTGCAAATCCCATGACAATCCGTCCACGCAAACCAGAGATATCAACAAATATTAAAGGCTACCTGTTTTTCATCCATTCCAAAGGGATTTACACAGTTAATGATTATCGGTATATCAGATAGATTCGTGGCTCAATCGTGTGCATTGGACTAAATGTAGCCTAGAATGAAGGGTTTGAAGGTGATTATGCTATAAAAACAGTGTGTATCTGAACAAATATCCTGCCATTAATATCTAATAATAATAATAATAACTTTAAGCTGACAATACTTATTCTAGGGGTTTCTCAGGGATAAAGCATGTTAATTGAACAGATTTTAAGAAAGCAGTGGATGTTTATGAAATTTTGGATTCAAGTCAATTGTTAAAGTAGCGATATTAATCAATAATTAATCTTCTTAGCTTAGTTCAATGAAAATGAATGGCATATTCTTCCAATTGTGTTATAATTATAAAACCTTCCCAAAAATGAGAAACTTCAAAGTCAGCTACACTGTGGGATTTTTACTGCTCTGCATTAAAATGGATAAAAAGTTAAAATTTGCCAGGCAAACAGGTTACTGCCGGGCAAAGGACTTTCATGTCACTAAGCTATTTTAATTTATTTTCTTGTAAAAAGAAATTTGACAACGATAGGCAAACATATGTGGCTACTTAGTTTACATGTTTATATATTTAGCAGAAATGCTATTTATAACGAAAACTGCACACTGGTGGAGATAACAAAATAGACATAAGGTAAAGTTTTGATTTGTGCTGATCATAATTGTTAAGAATACATCTGCAGGCTTAATAATTGCGTGTTTTACTCTCTAATGCCTATTTGCCATTTAAAATCAATCTATGAAACTAAGATCGGGTGTGCAATTTTGTTGTCCTCGTTGGTAAATTAGTGGTATGCATGATATGCCACCCGACAGCATCAGAACCGGACAAAAAATGATGTTAACTGTGTAAATCCCATTGGAATGGATGAAAACAGATGCCCTTTAAAAATCCGTTATATCTTTAGCTTGCGTGGTCGGATTGTCATGGGATTTGCACAATTTATACAAAAGGGTATAATTAAATATACTCCTGAAAATGGAGTAGTTTTTTTAGAAATCAGAGTTTATCTGCTTGCACCACTTTTATTGGGACACCCTGTATTCGAATCTAAAGGAATTGCTTTTAAATCCCAAAAGGTTTTGTCACTAATTTCAGTCACCTTAGACTTAAAAATAAATCTAAGGAATTAAGAGAGTAGTGTACTAGTAATTGAGATGATTAAGGTAACGGTGGTGATTAAAAACAAATTGAGCATTGACTATGATTGCTGTTAATATTCAGTATTTTCAGTTATCAAATCAATACCTATGAAAGGCGATAGGCGAAATTGAATTTCGAAAACGTATTACAAATGTCTTGGCGGGTGTCACGTAGTTACCTGTATAAACCATTGATAATTATGAACAACGCAAACAGTGATACTTAATTTGAAAGAAAAATACTTTAATATATCACACCTTTGAAGATGTGATGTATTTAACCATCTTTTATTGGTACACGCTCACGGTATCTAGTTTATATCAATTTAATAATATTAATGTCCATTTATTACGCTCCGCTGGACGTTCACAGCACGATTGCCAATTATTATTACGCTGCCATCAGGAAATCGTCACAATCATTTCGCATGCATACTTCCTGGTATAAGTCAAAATTCATATTTAATTAATAGATTGGTAGATGGATACCGTGAACTTATAGAAGATAATTAAATACAACACATGTTCATAGGTGTGATGTTAAGGTATTTGTACATCTCCCTTGACACGACATTTCTCCGAAAGCTACATTAATATTACATGAGGTTTGCACTACAGGTAGCTTCCGTTGGATGCTTCTAATTAATTCCACACAAGTCTGTAAGTTTGTACATAGCGATAGTAAAAATATTTATAGTACACGGCATCCGAGGCTTGAGAATTTATTTTCCATCCTATGTTTTTAGTAAGAACCTATAGACTGGTCCCAATATCACAAACGATGAATGCTGTATATAGGCATTTTTTTTTGTTAAAAGTGGCTGGGCAAACAATTTTTTTGGAATAATTTGAAGGTGCAAATGGATTTAAAGGAATTGTTTACCACGCTCAATTATCAGGTCATAACATACAAATACGGGGGGGGGGCAAACCAAAGTCCTACATAAATGCATTCTAGTCTTTTTAGATTTAAATTGAAATTCTGCTAGCGGCCATCTTGGATTTGCTCTATATGGTGGCTTTAGATGATGAAGTTGACATTGTATCGTTAATATAACATTGGAATCTGAATCCCTAACCCCCAAAAAAACCTAAAAAGATGTATCATTTATGATTTTAGCCTTTAAGCTTTAGAATTATAATTCCGGCGGCAGCCATCTTGGATTTGTTCAATATGGCGGCTTTAAAAGATGAAAAAGTTGACATTAAATCTAAATCCCCAATCCCCCCCAAAAAAAATTTTTAGATTAAAAATTATAATTTCGGTGGCGGCCATATTGGATTGCGGCGGCTCCAGGAGGCGCTCTTCTTGGCGCCCATCAGAAATTTAAAAAAAGTATGGTATAGACATCATCTGGGCCAAATTTGATGCTTTTGGAAAAAACTGAACCCAAAAATCCCTATCAGCCCTAACTACGATGACTTTGATCACGACGAATGTTTGCTACCTTAAATTCTCACTGCAAATATTATGGACCAAATAATGTGGAGCAAAATTCTAAGGATTACTCCACTATTCCATTCTGTGAGGTGGCACTGACCGACAGAATTCTTAACAAATAAAAACATTACTTTTACACTCATTTTAGCTCAGAAGGTGCTAAGAAGTTTAGCGTGATCATGAAATGTCTTGTGGTTCTTAAACTTCTTTAACACGTTTTATCCCGAAGTACTGACATGTGTTTAGTAGAGTATAATACCAAAAATGATGTTTCAAGCATCTTGTAATGAAAACACTGTATGGCAAGATCTCAAATAAGGACATATGTAGCTACAAAATAATACCAAAAGTAATGGCATTTACCGTAAAAAAACTCCCTAAGGGTGTGGAACCGTCCCCTTTCAGGAATGGCGTGGTGGAGGATCAGGTTTAAGACTTGGATGCCATTGCATCTAACTGATTTTGCCCGCAAAACGCACACTCAAAACTGATGAGATACGTATTTTATTACATTCTCAATAGTTCAAACCTCAACATTCCTTTACACTATTTCTTCATTTTAATAACATTTATATATTTCACAGAAACCTTGATTATTCACAACATTGCTGATAATTATATTAATATTGATAGTGAAATCGTGTGTAATCTCGATAGAAAGAGCATGGGGTATGGTAGTATATGTGCTATATTAAAGAGAGTTTTATTCATAAATAATATCTAATTTTGTTGAAGCCCTGTGGGTAGAAATTAACCTGCCACATACGAAACTTTGCTTTTGTTAGTTACAGAGCTCGGATTTCATAGGTTGAGTACTTAACTAGATTAGATTCTTTATTTTAAGAAAATCAATAGAATTTCTAAGACCAGTAATATACATGAGCTTATCAGTGACTATACTAGAGTTACTGGTTAGGTCGGCCAGTTGATTAGTCGAATTTGTTGGTGCTTTCAATTAATCACAAACTTTGCGCCGTGTCCTGTACATGTCATTATATTCTGAACGTAAGTCTGATCCGAAACCATAAAATCGGGGACAGGGAAGGGATCCATCGAGAACGAGCTTGGAATTAAAACACACTACGCGCAAATCCCCTTGCCCGACATGGGAATCGAACCTGGGTCCTCATTGCTAATACAGAGTCGGCAAGGTGGACAGTCGCCTACCGAACCTCCTCCTACTCCTAGGGTCTCTGACGTCTGATTTTCCTCCTCTTTGAGTTGTTTTGTTTTGTTTTGGTGTTTGTTTGTTTGTTTGCTCAAAAACGCTTGTGACATTTTTATTAAGCAAAATTTGGATATTTGTGTGTGATTATATTGACGATGCACCTTTTGAAAAGCATGTAAAATTATCATTTTAAAGAACTTACCAAGGGTTCTATCACTTCCTAATTGGATGAATAGTAATTTTATTTAGCTTTCAAAAGATAGAGGTTATTACATCAAAAAGGCGCATAATACAATGCTAATGGATGTGAAATTGCCAGATAATTGAGGAATAAAGTATACAATTTAAAAAATAAAAGCGTTAAAAAAGAAGTGTTGTGACTGACAGCAAATGACAATTTTTAGAAATCATGGCATATTAAGAAATATTGAATTCAAGTATTATCTTCTTATTGTGTACATCTTGGAAGATAATTCCAAGGTGTACACTGAGAGTTGCCAGTGAAACTATTAGGCAGGTGGACACCTTCAAATATCTGGGAAGCTGGATATCATTATATATCAGCTGTGCTACAGATATAAAAAGAAGGATGTAAATGGAAAAGGAAGCTTTAACAAAAATGAAGAATATCCTAACAAAAACTGGTGCATTGCTTTTGAATGTCAAAAAAGCTTATGATACTTTCAAACAAATCAAATTGGACCACTTAGGGCTCCACGTATTTCTAAGCGTAATGAAACTTCAGTGACAATCACCATCTATTTCAAGTTCATGTTACAAATTTCATGAATTTGGTTGCGAAACCTACATTACACAACTTCAATTTTACACTTAATTATGGTAGCGACAGATATTAATCACTATAAATATTTTGGGGAGTAACGTTTGGCCCAACACTACCATGTCGTGTTCATGTAAACATCAATTCAAACGTATCGGTGTTATTTTATCCATCGAATAAGGGTTGGTACATTTACTGCACCCACTTTGCCTGCTCCCAGTTGAATTCAGCAGCCTTGACTGAATAAAGTGCACGTGATACTGTACTTTATTCCGTCAAGGCTGCTGAATTCAACTGGGAGCAGGCAAAGTGGGTGCAGTAAATGTACCAACCCATCGAATAATATGTTTGCAATGCATTTGTTATTCAAAATTACTGCATCCCAGTCTTAACAATTCTTTGTAATAGACTTGCTAGATTGCTATTATCTTTGACGTTAAAATTCTTATTGTAATGAACGTGCTTTACAATACCCGGAAAACTCCCGTTATCACGCTTGTTTTCCAAGTTGAAACACCAACTCTGGGAAGGACACAAATCATTTCATTATACGGTAGAGCTCCAAATAATAAGTGGAATTTTAACAATGAGATTTGTATGTATAATCCACTTTGACTTTGTGTCAGCGTCTTTTGGGCGACCTGTATGTACTTTTGAATGGAATGACCCTGAACAAATTATAATGTTATCATTTGTGCGCTATAAACAATTTTTGGTGGACTCCTTTAAACTCATATTAGTATGTCTGTGTCCCACATCTTCGTTTCGTTCCTTGCTATTTTATTAGTCACTGCAAAATCTTGAATGCCTTAAGGCACAAGAAGAATTATTTTCATTTAATCTCTTATACAAGCTCTGGTTCACGTGGGTCCTTGTTTATTCTAGTGCGTTCATCGCAGAGGGCCGAAGATTAAAATGTCAACAACACTCAAATGGAAGTATCTGATAATTGAAAGAAGTTCATTCGAAAGAGGTTTTATGGATATATAATAATGTTCATTTTATATATGGTATATTTATAAATTGTATTTCAATTTTGTTTGTGGTGATGGGTGTATAAGGAGTGCTTAGGTAAGTGTTTCTAGATCTTGATTTTGTGAATCTATTGTTTGCAACAGACGTTTTCCTAAATGATTTCAGCAAACACTTTGCATTTTTGAAATTGAAAGTACAAGATAATAAACATTGCTTTGGAAAATGTCATTCAATATTCCATTCAATTGGTAATCCCTACGTATTATCTATGGAACAAAAGCAATACTGATTTTGTTTTGCACTCATCACAGATGACGGCCATCGCTATATAACGGTACACGAACTAATGAAACATAAGGGAGCGTTTCGATTTCCACTACGGATCGTTCTACGACGCTAAAACACCAAGTGTTGTCGTCCTCGCCAAGACGCGACGGTTGTAGGGCTATTTGCGTGTTGTAGAATGTGGAGGACCGACGTATCGCAAGTTGGCGCAAGCGCACATGTTTGAGGAACCGTCCTAGAATTACCCGTTGTGGATTTCGAAAGCTCCCTAATCAATAGCCTCCGACGGTATTTACCCGTTCATAGATTTCGTTTTCTGATTAAACATGTCTTTGGGATGGTCAATCAACTAGAGATTTAGAAGAATTGAAGTTGGAACATATGCGGAAAGCATCTCCTATGTTACTTACATGTATGTTGTCCAAAGCTCAAGATGTCGGCGTACCAATAAACTGAGTGTTTATTAATCAAGTACCATTAATATCATTACATTTTCCATCACATATGAAAAGATATTCAACAAAAATGCTGTCTGTAATTGACCAATCAGAAATACTTCCTCTCTGTGGCTATTTTAGGGTGTACGGAATCAACAACTCTTCTTTCCACATAAGAACAATAATATCATCATGGTACGGTGAAATTCATAGTTACTTAATAGTGTGATATTGCTTTGAAAGACAACATATTTAGTTTTAAGAGATAATACACATTGAGTATAAAGAATAAACATCTACTGTGTGTTTAAGATTCCAAAACAATTTCCTCGGAAAACATATCGTCCTTCCGCATAAGCCTTTCCATTTGCTTTTCTTTGACACATTGAGATCTGGGTCTTCTGAATAATGATACGTACAAGGTATCCAGAAGGATTATCATAATTACTCAAGTGGAAAATTCAAAACTGTGCAAAGCTATCGAATACCTAGCTGTTGAAAATGTAAGTGACACCGGAATTGTGGAAATTCAAATTGTATGTGTCCGTCAAATCAAATGAATTTATTATGAGAAAACATGAAATTGATGAATTACTGGACCCTGTTAAAGCGACTAAAACATTGACAAAAGATCATCTAAAATTACCAAAAAATTATTGTGATTACATTGTAAATAATTAGTACACTGTTAAAAATAAACCTGTAAAAAACAGGCATTTGACTGGCAGCTGGGACTCTCTACATGCAGAACGTAAAATTAAATGGGAGCAGTAAAAATACGAAACCATTGCAGGGAACGTAAAAAATAACGGCGTAAAATCTCAGCTTCAACGTTATTGTTGATTTTTGACTGTGTAACAATATTAAGAATTAAAACGTTATTACAATCCTTTGACCAAATTTTCATGTTGTAGCTATGGCATCATACAAACGTTGTATTTACGTTACCATGTGGTTGTAAAAAACCATATCCACTATACTACATGACTTTACTGATAGCAGATGCTAAAATTAAATATGTGTGTGTACTTCAGGCAAACAATTTTGAGAAAAAAAAGGCAATAAACAAACTGAAGGGAAAACGTGAAGAAATAAATATTTAAACCAGTTTATACACTTTGTTTTATATGGTAATGTAAACATTCTGATAGCACCAATTACTTTAATTATCATTGAATAAACTTAATACAGGTACCTTACCTAGATTCGAACCAGGGCCTTAAGATTACAAGTCCTAAACCTTATCCACTATACTACATGACTTTACTGATAGCAGATGCTAAAATTAAATATGTGTGTGTACTCCTTTTTTTCAAATATTATTAAACTAAATATAATACAAAAAGGAGGAAAAGAGTATTTGAAACTATTGTAAAAGTGATAAGGAAAATAAGATTTTGCATTTTTTTAATGACGTTAGTTACGATGTAATTTAACACATTTTATAGGTCAAACGATTTTCATAGTTCGTATTCTTACATGAAAAACAAGTAAGTAAACAGAAAAAGTACTATTATGGAAAATATAATAACGGTCAGAGTATAAATACTATTTTTTTTTTCAAAATGTTAGTATTATTTTTACCCAAGGTTTATTTACATTTTCTGCTTCCAAATTGTAATTTTATGTTAGTATAGGTAATAAAGCGTGAAGATTATTGAATGATTGGGGTTTACCGTAATTCAAAAGGTAAAGTGGTAAATAGGAACATTTTAACATTGTAGTAAATAAAGGTATTACTCTTATTATGTGGAATAAAACCTTAGGAAATGAGTAAATGGTATCCAACAATGCACGAGTTTTGTACCACTTTGTTCCAAATAAGGGGATTCCTTCATATGTGGAGTAAAAACTTAGTAAATGGGTAAATGGTATCAAACAATGTACAAGTTTTGTTCCACTTTGTTCCAAATTAAGGGCGGATTTGCCCTTCATATGTGGAGTAAAAACGTTAGTAAATGAGTAAATTGTATCCATCAATGCACAAGTTTTGTACCACATTGATTTTATACTAACCCCTTATTTGCTAATATTTTAGAGTGTACCCAATGTAGAGTGAATGATGCAGTGTTACCTTAATATTTTAACAAACGATATCAGTTGATCTTTCCGATTTTTTTTCGAAAAATATTATCAAAATAGGACTGCTATGAGGGGCATGGTTGAAACTATAGCCCCAAGGTGATCTCGAAACCATACTATGCCCCGAGGCGTAAGCCGAGGGGCATAGTATGTTTCGAGATCACCAAGGGCCTATAGTTTCAACCATGCTCCGAATAAAAAGCAGTCAATATTTGTTTTATATACCGAATATATAGATTCTTGTCATCTGGTCGGTTAAAAGAATATTCTAAGCCAGGATGCTAACACAGGCCTATATCATCATGATCATGATCCTGTCGTTGGGGTCCACGGTCATATATAGGGAAGAAAAAAATACTTTTCCATCAAATTAAGCTTTGCAGATAGATGCTTGGATCTAAAACACACTAAGGGGAGCTATTTGAAGTTGATGCTAAAGATTAAACTTGATGTTCAAGTATTTAACCCTATATTTGTTGAGGGACCCCAGCCACAGGATCGCCTGTGGTGATCCTGTAGCTGGGGTCCCTCGACAGGATCGCCATGTGTAAGCCATGGCATGGGCATGGCATGCGTGCATGGTTTAACAATTTTGTGTAACTTAAGGTGCAAAACTTGTGAAGAATTAACAATCAACCTTTCTTGTGTTGAAGAAGTGATGTTGGAGTCTAAAACGGATCGCCGTAATCGACTTCTTGCCATTTTTTGTCGGCAAGATGCGTACAATTTTCCTTGCATTTCATTGACTCGATGATCGCAGCTCCGAATTCGGCAGTTTTACATGGCCTGCAGATGGCCGCGTCATCGATGTCAAATTATAATCCTCGAATATCTCACGGTGTACTTTACCTGCCGTTTGATATTAGCCCTCTGAGCTGCATCTCTGATTCCTTTCAGATCTTCATCTACAAGCTCAAAGCATGATACTGATGGTCTGATGCTGCTGCGATTCAGCCATTTCACGAATAAACAAAATACGATCAGGGGCTGCTTATATTCATCTCTTACACCAGCTTCAATATGTACACTCATAATACGGATGAATAGTTCATACGACAGTCCTTTACGCTAGGAAGAGGTGTCCCGGGCATAGTTCATGAACTATGCCCGCTCTTCCAGGGCATAGTTCATTTTTGGTTCAATTCTTGAAGCTAGTTGAATTTATGCCTCCACTTTTAACCAATCAGATGACAGGGATCTATATATGAGGTATATAAAAATCACTATCACATATCCTCCTCCAATAAATTTTCTCTAAGTAGTCAAAAGCATTGTAGCAAAACGTATCACCAAGCATTCGTCAGTGACTCCATTGGCTATAAAAAAAAAACATGTCTGTTTCATCATTTTATTAGTGTCACTTGATTAAAAGTTTTGGACGATTCCATTCATTGTAAGAGGTTGTATGCTTTAGCCAGGAAAATCAAAACACATTTTACTTGACGTGGATGAGGCCAACATTTTTTTTTTGCATGGGCTCGCCTACTATTAAGTTTGAAGATTGGATATCATTCATAAGATTTCATGGTTCTTTGATGTGCAAATATGCCTTACAAGAAATATACGTGCAAGTCCGCTTAATCTAGTAATTATTCTACCTTCCCCGCATAGCCAGGAATATTACGATAATCATCAAACACTTATAATTAACGAAACGAATAAAGGTCTGAAATACATAGCCACACATCTTTAATCTATCTAACAAGGTTCTTTTTATTGACACTATTTTAGAGCTAAAGTTATTAAGTGTATTGAAGACGTAAGGCTGTCTTTGATTGAATTATTAAAAGTGCTTAAACCCATAGTGTAAGAACATATATGCACCAAAGGACACTTTGGAAAGAGATATTTAACTCTAAGCTTGTCAAACCAAATGTGTCGTAATATTCGTGTGCCTATGGCGACAAGCGGTTTATTTTTTTAATTTAATTTGGTCTTATCCCTGCCATTCATTTTTTCAATATCTATAAAGAAATATTATTGAAATCGAACCCGCCCTTGAACTTTGGTACTTTCAGTACATTTCCAAGAAGAGGTATTATGAAATTCTGCGAGTTAAATTACTCCTTGGAGAACATGTTTATTTTTGAAAAATTGCATTAGCTATACCTCGATTAGATTACACATATAGGAGGAAGAAGCTACTATGACGTCCTGGTATAAGAAGCGACAGACGAACACGCCTCCCACGCATGCTGCATTGAGTGTATTGGCATTGAAAGTATGCCGTTGACAGAGGTGGACAAGGCAAGGAAAAACCTGGTCAGGGACCAAAGACACGGCAAAAGAAAGGTTCAAGAACCAAGTTCATTACAAGAACAAGATAAGCATGGCCACGGTCCAATGATACGGCAAGAGGAAGGTCAAGGACCAATAGCTTTTCCCTCTTCTCTATTTCCTATTATAACATTTACTCCAACAGCATTAGATTCATCGATTGGTAATTTGGTAAAGATTACAATAGCGCCTATAAATCAGCTATTTTATCAACTTATTGCAACTAAATTTTTTCAATTTGATATCCAATAATGAAATTGTATGTAGTAGACTAGTAGATGGGAAGGAACAACCACAACTGTGTAATCCTGAACGCGTTTTCAGTTCAATACAGTCAAAGATGGCTGATCGATCGATACTCTCGTCCCCTATTTTACTCAATCAAATCGGAGATTTTGGTATTAGAAGAAAGTTATTTTTTCCATTTCTCCAGTGCAATGTTAGGCTCAGGAAATGTTTCATTATGATTTTATGAAAAATTTCTCCAAATGTGGTATACCACATTTATTAACAATATGTCCTATGGGACAATGTAGTGCAAAATCTTGTTTCTACAAACGGCTTGACCAATATTTAACTCATCACTCCATTGGAACGAGAAAGGATTATGAAAAATCGGACCATGATCAGGTCGCCCACTTTTATAGCAATAATGGCACATTTTTTGAAGAGCGCCCCCGATTTTTCAAAAATTCTACACGGTTGCATTGGTAACTGGCTAGTAAACTATACCTGTGAATGGTTAAGCTCGAAAATGTCTATGTGTCGCAAACGAAGGAATTTTGTAATTAGAATAATTAATAACGGAGATCTCCGATAATAATTCAACGGCTGCTGGAAACGGCCTTCTAATATGAAATTGCCGGAAATAGCGCCATGTACGTGTCTACGCTCATCCATGAGTTGTTTTATTGGTTCAGTCCAGTCAAGTTAGAGGTCATTTGTTTGAGGTAATATTTCATCATGGACGGACATAAACTTAGCCTCTCCAGCTCTGTCGTTAAGTACAATCTGGGATCCCAATTTTAATTACAAAATCGCTTATTTTATGATAAATACGCATTTTTGAGCATTCTCGTTCGCACATATAGTATCCTAGACAATTACCAACATAACTGTGCAAAAAATATCAAATTTTGAAAATTGGGGGCGCTCTTCAAAAAATGTGCTGTCATTGCTTTAAGCAGACGTTCTGAAACTATCCAGTATTCTATGTGGGTCAATAAACAAGGTAAAAAAGAGCATGAACAAGAATTAAATGTAAGATTAAAGCTTTTGGATAAGCAATTCTCTCAAAGCCAAACGGATCACGTCAAAATGAAATCAAAGGTTGAATAATAAGACCACGTGCTAAGATTACTTAATCTGGGTACGTTGCGGACAAAATCCTCGATATTTTCTTAAAAATGATATATTTTCATATTTACACTACTATTTACTTTACCGTTGGGTGTTTGTTGGGTTTTTACCCGTACAAATCCAGATCCAAAAGTATTACCAACATACTGAGCATTATTTCTAGTAATAAAGATATCCTGGAGAAAGAAAGAAAGAGAGAAAGAGCATTCGTTAAAAAATTATATTCCACGAACAGGTCAATATCCTGTGATATTAAAGAATTTCTTCCGCATAATACAATATGTCCTAAATATAGCGAAGTTCAGAAGAAGTCATTTGAAGTTTCCGTTACAATAAATGGATATGTATATGTTTTAAGCCAATAACAAATCACATGCCACCGATGGATCTTCTGTGAATGCATTTTTATCGTTCTTAATTCAATCAATTACGCTTTTCAATACTACGTCATTTTTTTCCGCAAAGCCCGTATTTGTTTTATTTTATGATGTGAAATTCTGAATAAAGCAATCATAATAAAATGTCAATTAATAGGATTTCAGTTCATATACACACAGAAGAAAAATGCATAAGGGCGACCTCAAACTCAACCGCTGGTTGACTTGCGGTTCATGTCGATGTAACCGTGTTTTAATTGTTTAGAACAATAGAAACCTGATCAAACCTGGACGAAACGGAAAGAACCGGACAGAACCGGCAAGTAACCCGTGGTTGAGTTTTTAAGCCGCCCCTTACAATATATAAGCATAGAATATCATCATGATAAAGTAAATAACTAAAAGTGAAAGTGTACTTAAGTGCCTAACCTCTATCTCTCTCACTCATCCTCTCTCTTTCACACACACACACTCGCGCGCGCGCGCGCAAGTATTTCATACACAACCCATCGCACCTCAATCCTTAGGATAGTCTGCCCAACATGATTACATTTTTCCTTTTGTACCTTCTCTGTATCACATGCTTTATTCCGTTAACGGAATAAAGAACATGATTCAAAGTAAGTGCGAAGGGTATAATGTAATTATGCCCTCTGTCGATGGTAGCTTTGTCATTCTTTGTGTATACCAGGCAGAGCATTATAATGTGAAGAAGAATATTTTGATACGTTAAACAAAATTGTTTTACAATCACTGACATTAACTACCGTTCCTTTAGTGTTGATTTTGATTCGGAGGCGAACGTAGTCTACGTGCTTTATGTTTAAAAAAGCAAGTCATGAGCAAACTTGTTCAATGGAAGCTGCGGTAATGTGAACAACAGTATGTCTCATCGGTTTAGATATGTCGCATATTATACTTAATATATAGTACACGGTTCCTTAAACGAACCCGGCTTGAGCAAAGCACTTAATACCTATTTTTGATGTGAGAGAGTGAGTTATGTAGGTTGACATCTTAATAGAATTGCTATGAATATTAGCTTTAAGTCCTTTCAAGGAAGATAATTTATCTTGAATGGACATTTGTTTACCTTCCGCAATCTCGGACGTAATTATTTGGGATACTTGCCCTCTATTATATCATGTAAGGAAAATGTGTGATTGTTTTAAGGAAAGCATTTATATTTTGTACCTCTGATTCCATACTTCTACAAACTCCCTCCCTCCCCACTCACCAATGTTGGGATATATACAGCCTATCTCCAAAAAATGGTACAATCAAAAACCGATTTTTTTGCAATATTATATCTCAACATAAATAAGTAAGTCGTGTTGTAAATCACACTAAAGAGAAAAGACCAGGCATTCCAGGATTTTTTGTTTCATCTCATTTGCTTGTTTCAATCGAAACACTGCGGAACACAAAAATCGAGTTTGTACCACTTTTTGGTTGAGTGAAAATGGTGAACGAACAGGGCCGTAGCCGGGGGGTACGGGGGTGCGACGCAATAACAAAGTAAAAAGAGCTGACAAGAATTAAATGTAATATTAAGCTTTGGATAAGCAAGTCTCTCAAATCCAACAGGATCACGTCAAAATGAATCAAAAGGGTGAATAATCAAGACCACGGTACAAGCTATATTACTTTAATCTGGGTACGTTTGCGGACCAAAATCCTCGATATTTCTTAAAATGATATATTTTCATATTTAAATACTATTTATTATAACCGTTGGGTGTTTGTTGTTTTTGGGTTTACCCGTACAAATCCGAATCCACAAGTATTACCAACATAACTGAGTCATTATTTCCTCAGTAATAAAGATATCCTGGAGAAGAAGAAAGAGAGAAAGAGCATTAGTTAAAAAATTAATTCCAACGAACAGGTCCCATCTCCTGTGTATAAGAATTTCTATTCTTCCCGCATAATACCATATGTCCTAATAGAGCGAATTCAGAAGAAAGTCATTTGAAAGTTTCCGGTTACAATAAATGGATATGTTATAATGACTTTAAGACCAATAACAAATCAACATCCACCGATGGATTAACTACTGTTTAATGCACTCCTTTTTTAAAATATTCGTTCTTAATTCAACAATCAAGTTACGGCTTTTCATACTACGGGGGGACGGTTCATTTTTTCCGCAAAGCCCGTATTTGTTTTATTTTATGATTGAATTCTGAATAAAGCAATCATAATAAAATGTCAATTAATAGGATTTCAGTTCATATACATCACAAAGAAATGCATAATGTCGACCTCAAACTCAACCGTTGGTTGACTTGCGGTTCATGTCGATGTAACCGTGTTTAATTGTTTAGAACAATATAAAACCTGATCAAACCTGGAACGAAACGGAAAAAACCGGAGGGGGGTGCAACAGAACCGGCAATAAACCCCGTGGTTGAAGTTTTTGAGTTATCCGCCCCCTAACCATCTATAAGCATAGAATACATCATGATAAAGTAAAATAACTAAAAGTGAAAGTGTACTTAAGTGCCTAACCTCTCTCTCTCACGCAATCCTCTCTCTCACACACACACACGGCCGCGCGCGCGCCTCAGTATTTCATACCACACCATCGGCACGCACCTCAATCCTAGGAATGTCCTGCCCCAACATGATTACATTGTCCTTTGTACCTTCTCTGTATCACATGCTTAATTCTGTTAACAAAATAACATGATTAAAGTAAACTGCCGAAGGGGTAGCATGTAATTATGCCCTCTGTCGATGGTAGCTTTGTCATTCTTTGTTTATACCAGAGGGCAAGCACATTATGAATGTGAAGAAGATATTTTGATACGTTTTTAAACAAAATTGTTTTACAATCACGACATTACACAATACTACCGTTTCCTTAGTGTTGATTTTGATTCGGAGGCCGAACGTAGTCCTACGTGCTTTAATGTTTAAAAAAGCAAGTCATGAGCCAAACTTGTTTCAATGGAGAGCTCGGTATGTAACATACATATGTCTCATCGGTTTAGATATGTCGCATATTATACTTATATATAGTACAACAACAACAACACGGTCCTGTAAAACGAACCCAGCTTGAGCAAGCACTTAATTACCTTTTTTGATGCGAGAGTGAGTTATGTTAGGTTGACAATCTTAATAAGAATTGCTATGAATATTTTACTTTAAGTCCTTTTCAAGGAAGATAATTTATCTTGAATGGACATTTGTTTACCTTCCCGCAATCGCGGACGTAAGTATTTGGGATACTGGTCCCTCTATTATATCAAATGTAAGGAAATGTGTGATTGTTTTAATGAAAACCAGTTTCGTTTGTACCTCTGAATCCATACTTCTACAACCTCCCTCCCTCCCCACCACCAATGTTGGATATTACAGCCTATTCCAATAAATGGTACAATCACAACATCAAAAACCGATTTTTTTCCAATATTATACTCACATAAATAAGTAAGTCCGTGTTGTAATCACACGAAAAGAGAAAAAGACCAGCATTCCAGGATTTTTTGTTTTCATCTCATTTGCTTGTTTCAAATCGAAACACTGCGGAACACAAAAAATCGATTTTGTACCTACTTTTTGGTTGAGTGAAAATGGTGACGAACAGGGCCGTAGCCGGGTGGTGTGCGGGGGGGCGAACGCACCCCCCCCCCCCAAATGGCAAATGTCCGCTTTATGATGTTGAGTGTCCGCTTTGTCATTTTTAAGGTCCTCTTTTTGAGACAAGTTTTTTCCTCCTTGCCTAATTTGTTGTTGTAAATGGTTGTGTTGATGGTAAACTGAAATGAATAATCAACGGTTAATACTATGTATTACGCATTTTTGGTATTGATGAAATTGTATGGATTTTAACGCTGCGATGAGTGTCATGTCCCCGTCCCCCCCCCCCCCCCCCCCCCCCCCCCCCCCCCCCGCCCGCCCCTCCCCACCCCCCCCCCCCCCGCCCCCCCCCGCCTTCAAAGTTGGAGACGACAGTGAAAAAATTCCGGGTCAACCGGCGAGCGAAGCGATCCGAAAAAAAATTGTTTCCTTGGTGCTCAAAAGGTCGCTTTGGCAAATCCCCACCCCCTCCATCACTCCTCCCACATAAATTTCTCTGGCTACGCATTTGCCTAAAACATACGTTATTCACACTTAAACAGTATGAAAATCTTTAAAAAGGGATTAACTTCATAGAACTCAAAAGTTATACTTAATGTTGGAAGTTATGATCATTAGGTTCTGGCTTTAAGATAAGTGAATAAATTTTGACATACGTTTGTTTGTTAGAAGAGAACCTTTAGCGTACAGCCGCGTACCGCAACCTGGAGGAAGAGTTTTTAATGGTCTTGAAGTATCATGAAATGCAACTTTCTACCAACACCTTACTTTGATACTTTTCTTTTCTTTCCTTTCCAAATTCAAATTGTTTATTTATTTTCAAAATTTGGGTCTTACCTTTATGCACAAAATAGTGCAATATTTTTGTAAAACAGTGCTTTGTATTTGGAGTGCTTATTTTGTTTTCAATTACGAATTCCTTCTGGCATGATTGCCTTAACAGATCAATTTTGTAATAAATTCAAAGTTCCATTTCAGTGACCCCATGCCATAAGATATTTGTATTGTTATTATTTATGAAAGCGAAGATATTTATCATGTACTATTATGTTGACTATTTAAACTTGTGTCGATAAAACTTCTTTACTTTAATATGTGTTTTTTTTTTCTCTTGTTAAGGTTGTTATCTCTTGAGTGATTTGAAGCTTAAGCCAGCATTGCGATAACTGTGAGAAGCAACTCTGCCCATGCATGAAAGTAGCCAAATCATTTTGGTATAATCGCACTAAATTGATTATGCAGAGTGGGTCAAAAAACAGTTTACACACTTTTTTGTCCTGAAAATTTCTTAAAAGTGGATAGACATAATCAATATTTTGAAGTACTTTTAACTACAATAATCTTGTTGGAACCTTGTGAAAACGGCATTGAAAACACAGCTGAAAGACAAACATGTGGCCCCATCTAATAAAAAACGGTCAAAAAACAACACTTTGGCACACACGGGCAAGTCTCTGGCCACTGCTTGCTCTGTTGACGGTCACGAATTATATCCACGATTGCTACACACATTGAAACAATGCCCCCCGTCATGGGACTTGGTAGTTAATAACCACCAAGGTAAGAATTAGACACCTCACATTATTTGCAAGTTATTCTGATAAGTAAAAATACAACACTCCAATGTGGGTCTTCTGTATATCGTGTCCCAAACCATGCAACTTCGAAAATGTCAAGCAGAGGTCATCTCTCGAGCAGTCAGGCAAGAAAACTGCATGTTATCTTCAATTTAAAATTCCCCTTTCCCCCCCATGCAATCAACTTAATTATTATGTAAATAAGCATTTCAAGTTCAGTTTCATGGTTGAGATATTCTCTCATTCATTTTCAAACGGTAAACACTTCACACAAACTCGGAGGGTGGTCAGTAGTTAGTTAAGGAGTAGGCCTCCAGTTCACGCAGTGGTATTGATTTCTGTTCAACATAATGGTTTTCCCATAGACTTGCGTGTGTGCAAAGTGGGTTTTGACCATTTTTCACTATTTGGCCGCCGTGACAGCTTATGTCCACAATTAAAAGAAGCGTTGCAGTTCAACGATATGTCCTCGATCGCAGCGAAGACTCCAAAATGACAGCAAAATATAAATTCCACAGGAAATATTCCATTGGAATCTTCTCAATCCTGACGATAACTTTGTCCAGCAGCTCAAGACGACAAGGTTGAATAAGTCCCTCGACGACACTAATATTCCACAGTATACCAGTCAAAGATTTAAAGGTAGACGTTTCATATAGAAGTCCATTGATGCAAATGAGGTATTACAATTGATTCCGCCATGCGCTGTATGGCGCTGTGCAGTAGCGCTTGACGGAATGAATAGCAATACCTCATTTGCATCAATGGGACTCTATATGAAATGTCTACCGATTTAAACACCACGATTTATATCTGTCCACAATTTGGAATCCTATTTTGATTCCCGGCACTTTTAGCTTCAAAGCCGACAGTAGAAAAATTATAGCACTTCGCTCACATGGAATTTAAAATATAATAAATCCTGGCACTGTGTACAGTACAGGTCTGCCACTTATTGCAGATCAAAACTAGGTAAAACTTCTAGCTACTTGTTACTGGCTGGCTGCTGGCCCTGAGTCTTTCCAGTGAGCACTATTTATCTCACAGCTATATTCCCAATATTTCTAATAATAATCATTACAGCATCATCATGCATGAACATAACTTTGTACTGACCAATTGGAATTCACATAAATGACATCATCTGCATTGCACCATCTTACATGAATAACATCATGGGAAACCCCCAAATTTGCAATCTGTTTGATGCATAAACAGGTTGACTCATTTTCTAAATTTAGCCTTAGGGGAATTCCCTTTCTTCTCTTGCACAGTCTATCTAGTAAATAACATCTGTTCTGATCTCAATATAGCCCAAGGGGAATTCCATAATATACAAAGTACTTTTTCCCGTGAGAAATCTTTTCTCTTATAAAATTGAGAAATAAAAGAATATTTTTAATCACAAAATGGGGGCTAATATAACAGTTCAGTAAATACACAATAGTCTTCAAGGTTAATTTGAAGAGATCAATCGTTAATCGCCTTATAAAACAAATCTTGTAAACAAATCATAATCTGTAAAAGTTGCAGGACATGTTTAGGACAGACGCAATGAGTTAGTTAATCTGGTTTTGTACATTTCAACACCTACCTGACTTGCAGCCGTTGCTGGGGGAATCCCGCTTGAATTCACCCAAAGTGCGGATTAAGCGCAGATTTTAAACTGTACGTACCCCAAAACTCTGACTATCGGTTGGCTGGTCGGATTTGTCTATATACGTAGGGCTGCATGAGTTTCTCGAACAGATTTTTCCGAGCTCAGTGTGTGTGTCAATACAGACGCAGGATTGGGAGCAAAAATACTAAACGTAATAACCACCCCTGTTTATCATGACTTTAACACCATCTTCAGAGTATATGTTCTACCCTTTGATATACTTTTCATCCCATCTCTTTTGGAGACTCTTGTCCAGGGATAGAGTACAATGAAGAAGGGTCATGAATTTCAAAATGTCCGATTTGGGAAATCACAGATACCTAATGAAAGGTTTGAATTCAGTACTGGGGAGAGTTGTTGTGGATCACAGATGAGGACGAGTGTGCCGGTGTCATATAATATCATGTCCGTGTGACTGATTGTCCTACGACCCCTCTGTCTATTGTGTTCTCCATTGAGTGCTGTATGCATCATTTGTTTCAGCACTGTACCCAAATGGCCTCGTCTAGAATGTCACGGTTTATTCCGTACATGTTGCTATGGTAGTTAGGACACTCTCTCATAGGGGACACTCAGCTGCAGTTACTTTACACCGGTATTGGGCTTGCAATACATATTTTAATATATGAAAAAAATTTATAAATTGGTTGAACTGTGCATTTTGTTTAAGTGGAAGAGAAATTTTAAATAGACATGAATTATTGTGATCATAGATTTTCCATGTAAGCATTTGAACTGATATTCTAATCCATTGTAATGTCTTTAAACACAAGATGCAACATCATGTCCAAAACTTGATTTAAATTCCGTTGAAAGTCTTGTTTATTTGATATAATACATTTAGAAATGACAGCAACTATGCTTTGGGACAATGATACCTAGTTATTAAATTTAAGTGACATTTATTAGTTTATCAGTTGTTTTGTCTTCCAATGCATACCTACATTGTACACAACTGATCGTTGTATTAAGGTTATTGAAAATTACCAACCTGAATTAGAAGGGCTTCACAAAACATGTTATGTCTTTTCAACCCAAAATCCAAATTCCACCCAACAAAATCTTCTCAAAAATGAGATTATGAATTATCAAATCCTTATCAAATTAGCCACAACAGTTGCAGAATTATCTCAGAAAAAAATCGCTTTGAATCCTACGTTTTTATTGATACACACTGTATTCATCATTTGTGAAGAAGATCAACAATAAAATCCGAATTCTTGAAACTGCGCAGTGATAGGTTGCTGACTATGGTAGAGCCACTGCGATCGATTTTTTTATACCTTAAAGTGACTGGAGGAGATTTTTTGAGGATACAAATTTCTCTCAAATTTCACAGAATCGGTTGTAGACCACCTACCGAGAACGTTTCGAAGGATTATTGAACAAACAAGTACCAAGGACAGCCGCAAACCTTGTTTTGAACTTGCCTGCTATCGTAATCGTCCCCATAGAACACCGTGCTTTGACTTTCTGTCGTGCACGACAGAAAGTACTAAATCATCATCTTACTACATAAAGACGGCGTATTCGGCTTATTCATTTCAGGTGTGATCTAATACATTGGTAAGCATTCCAAATATGAAAAAAACTGGGGTTCGACAAATATTGAGGGCGCTTCTTTCTGGGAATCTCCTCATGTCTCTTTAATATTGTCCTAAATTTGCCACGGTTTAGCAAAAAGTGTGTATGTTTTATCGGAACAATACAAAGAGTACATTTTGCAACAAAAACTTAAAGTTTATATTGGAATCAATGCTAACCGTATTGTTTTAGGTAGTTCACTTGGCAGGCTTATATTGACGTGTGAGACTTGTAAAACTAAGGCGCATTGCGTTTTGTCACACCAGACTTTGCTAATACGCATTATTACTCTCACCACTGTTTCAAAAACAATATTAATTTTCGTATCGTCGTATAACGCACGAATCCATCTACCCTGGGTATTTTCAGCTATTAATATTTCGCACAATTACACGAATCAATGAAAGTTTTAAGATTTGTTTTATTAGTTGAAAAGTTAGAAATAACAACAGCTCTGAGGATTGGTAGCGGTAGAAAATTGGCGCTATTTTCAATGCCACCCTTATAGAAAGTCTTAAGGCTGGTATGCATGCAATGGGATATCAACAACTTCAAACACCTTAATACGTTATGACGTCTCATATAAGGAGGTGTTATGTCGACGTTGATAAGCCTGTCAAGTATTTATTATTAGCGGTTAAGCGACTCAGATATATCAAATTAAACATAAGAATTCATTTTTAATTCAATATTCAGAGACGAAATTTTGTCCCATATTTCCAAGACATGTTTGAAAACAAAACAAGTCCGACCAATTTTCAGAAGCCGATCTTTAGCCATTAAACCAAAAACTGTACTGAAAATTATTGACTGGAGCCTCCTTGACCAGAACAAGTGGTTGTTGTCTCAACGATGGTCTCTTGTCGAGTGCGGGCAACCGACCGCCACCGCCTTTTTGCTTCCATTAGTGCGGGAGAGTTGGTTGCATTATACTCCCGCGAGGACGACTCTTTAAGAAGTCACGTACTTCGCGTGTCATTTGGTCAAATCTCCACCACACACACGTCAATAATAAAATCATTGTGAAAGTTTTAAGTGACATGTATTTGGTATTTATGAAAAAGCATAACGTTCTAAAAGGCGTTCCTATACCCCAGCTTAGTTTTAAAGGTAATTTCATTCATGTCATTGCGCTTTGAACTGAAAATGCAACAAAAGTGGATATGTTGCCCTTTTCCAGCCTTGTTGGTAGTTGATTTTAACCCGGGGATTTTAAAAGGATACATCCAGACTTTCTGAGCATACAAATATCTTCTTTTGTTGCATTTGATCGCTTGCAGAACACTTTGACTGCTGTCTTATTCGGTTATATAGAGAAGCATGCTTTCTTTCGTTTTCTGTTGTGCACGATAGAAGATACTAAATCATCTTCTTATTACATAAATACGGTGGTTTTGGCTTATTCATTTCCAGCTGTGACTTCAAACATTAGTTAGCATTCTACATGTGAAAAGATGTCTTTTTTTTAAAAAAACGGCGCGACCTTTTCTGGAAATGTCCTCGTGTCTCTTTGTAAATAACATACAAGCAGAATAAGCTATACTTTGGAATTTTAAAACATAGATTTCCTGTTATATACTGGAGAAAAATCATAATATTGTATCATTATGGTTTTTGGAAATCGCCAATTAAATTTGAGATATCAAATTTATACGGGTTGCGACAGAACTAGAACCTACGTGTAATATTCCAAGGTAACAGGACTGAATGATCACAATAGAAAATGGTGTACGTAAATGTGTACTTTGTGCTTTTGTCCTTGGTTTATTCTAAATAAAGTGAAATGATATGAGACCGAAGAGATTATATTACTTTTAACTTGAAGATAAAACTTCTACAAAGAATTTCCTCAAGCGAGGTTAAGCCTATCGCAATTGTGTATTAAAAACCGAATTATGCAATATTGTCCTTTTTTTCTGCTCTATTGTCAGGTATCTCTGTTTTGGCCATGTCTTTTTTTTTTTAGAAACAGATGCAATTACAAATGATTGCATTGTCACTTTGAATTGTTAGGCTTCAATTACAGGCACCTGCAATAATACAATTTTAATGGCAACCCTACTTTCCCTCCGTTTGTAAAAAGACATTTCGTGATCTATGGACTCGTTTCCCGATTTCCCTAAATAACACTAGGTACGCCTATCGTACTGAATGCTCATCAGAGATAGATACCTGCACTTGTGATGATATCAATAATAATAATAATAACGTTGATTAACGGCGAAAACTGGTCAATGACATATGATGAGACTATGAATACGTTGTACGACGGACTGTTTATAATAGATGTCTGTAATAAACAGCCCGTCGTACAAAAGCTTGACATATATTCGTGCAAATTAAAGAACGGAATAAAAGTACATTATTACCATAAAAGTGTATAACACTGGTTGACATAGGGGGAAACTGAATGCAATTTTATCTACAGAAAATATTCTAATGTTATACAAATAATAATAATAATACAGTTTTATAAAGCGCCATATCTACAGGATCATGGGGCTGTTGCCTATTATTTTACGCTGCCATCAGAAAATCGTTACATTCATGTCGCTTCACCTAGGATTCGCGGGTGGCTGGCCAAGAGCATACTCCTTTCAACATTTACATTGTGATATTCCTCATAACAGCTACCCGAATATCAATTGGATAGACGAAGCAAGCAAGATAAAGTACCTTGCCTGAATACACTACACGTTGGCCACAACGGGGCCGGGGTTCGAGCCCATAATCTTCAGATCACGAGTCGGTTGTCATCTAGCACAATGTAACTGGACGACACGTTCAGTCACACAGATGGAAACAAGGGCGAATATAGAATCGTCAAAATGGTATGATGGTTCTATCCGCCATTTAAAGTAAGGCAAATGGAGACCAAACCGTCAAAAAAGGAAACAAAATTATTTGAGAAATTTGTCATACCCTCCTCGTAAATTAACATGCAGTAATGGCGATTCAAAATGTACAAGAGCTGATTGTGATACACAATAGTACAGAAAAATCAATGTTAAATTATGAATGTTTTGATATCAAACTATATACGTCACAGTACACAGTATCGCACTTCAAAATATGGGACGATTGCAGGGAAAGATTTGTTTTGATCTCAAGTCGGAATTTTTATACGCACCCATAAAAAAGTCCAGTATCAGATAAAATTATACTGTTTTTGTCTTTGATACACGGATTTGAAACTATCTACGTTCAGGCTATGTTATTAACACATCGGTGTCAGTAACTGAGATACCAATACATGTATATTTTTAATGATTTTGTCGATGCTCCGTATTTAGCAAATCGCTGCTTATTCCTAAAGTAAGATTCTCAGATGTGGGTTAGCCCTGCAAGGCCCAACAAAACAGTCAAGGATGTATATATTTTCCATTGGTAAGTATGTATCTTTGTCTAATCTTTTGTCCAGATTCTATCCAGGATTTTGTAATTTCGAATGCACCTTTAATACTTAAAACAACATGAATTGTGAACTAAACCCTTATTCTTTCGAACAAATAGTCTTACCGTACAAACAACTATTCCTGTGCATGCATGTTAGCTCAAATAAGCGGAGAAAAAGGAGCATCGCCGAGCACTCCAAATTTAATCTTCTAAAAACATAGAAGTAGTTATTTGACGTATTGTAATACAAATACAACATAGACGTTTCGAAGAAGTAAGGATATCACTGTAGCCTGATATGTTTCCAGTGACAGTGTTTAGTATCGAAAGCAAATGCTCAACTGCATAGTCTAGCCGCCCTCAGACCACGTTCTATGTTGTTTTGGAAATGACCGGTCAGAAATACGAGAGACTCTTTTCAACATTTCGCATTCGCCTTTAAAGACACTATTAGTGATCCAGCCGAAAGAGTACTGATAAGGTAAAAATATTTAAAATTTGCAGGAGTACACAAATGTACAAGATAAGCTGTAGAATCCACATAAGTTATTTTTTCAACTGGAAAAAAAATTGACATAAAAAGAAGAAAACAGCAGTGTTCAAAAGTATAAATCCAATTCAATTACGTGTCCTTACGACATTGGTGAATGAAATATCAGATGTGGTCCTTATTTGGTTGTTTTTGGTCTTATCACTTGTTACAGACATGCAAATATCTGATTTTTGATGATTCATTTTCGATCTCTAATTGAGCAAATCACTGATAGTGGCTTTAAGTTTAAAAGCGATGTTAAATATACCAACATTGATTAGAATCCCTTTAGTTGTGATGAATTAGCGTTTCATAGCAAGCTATTGTCAGCGAGATTCGTTTTACACCAACACGATAGTTCTTTTTTAGAGAAAGTGGCGGGCCCTACAGACACCAAATAAAATCATCTGGATTTTATTTCAAATCACAGTATGGCTACTTTCTGGATATAATTCGATACCACGGTTCTGGATTTATTTTGTATGACACCTATACCACTCTCTCCGTGGTTCATTACGAATTGCACATACACCATGAAAGCGTACATTTCCCATTGTGTATTTGTTTGGTAGTTTGTTTGAATGTTGCATTGTTTTCATTTTTGGATTAAGTACACCCCCCCCCAAAAAAATAGAGTGCCCGGCCTTGAATATTTTTTTTCTCATGCTGTACTATTCAACTGAACTATTCAACTATTTTCCAGTTAAATTAAAATTAGTAACAATTGTGGCTAGTTTTCCTGGGCCTCGCACACCAAGGACTTTAGCGATACAGATTGGCAATTACTGACCTCCCGCCAGCAAATTTGTGTGGACAGACCAACTGAATGGGTTGCAGTTTCATTGAAAAACAGCCCCGAGGCGAGACATTGTGTTTACAAATCTAGAGCAGGCTCCGGCCAGTATTGCTATGTCTCGCCAGTTTTAAGCAATGGTTCACCTTCACTGCATTAAACCAATGGAACCGCTAAAGCGAATCTGGGCTAGAAGTAGCCCAAAGTCCAGGCTAAGGGTTTTGACTACTTTTGAGAATTTTGTAGTCTTCTACTGCATCAAGAAAAGTCAGATCAGAGGTAAGTAAGGGTATTATTTCGATCCAAAGAAGGTTACTTGTTATCCGTCTTCTTGGTTGGGCACCACGCTCTCCTGCAGAGCTACAAAGGTGTACATCAGGCTTTTCGTTGACCACTTTGCATTGGAACCAGAGTGACTTCTGATAACAAAGATCTTCCATCTTCCAGATTCTAGCATTAAGGCGTTTCATTGAGGGCGTTAAATTAAATAAGTTTCTGGCTCTGGTGTTCAATGAGTACTCAACCTCAAACAATTTCATCAATAGGGAATGGATGTTTAAGGCAATCTATGATGGCTCTTTTGTGTTAATGCCAAGACGGTGACATTATCCAGGCCACCACATGCATTGCACTATAGGAAAGAGAGGAACGATTTGCTGAGATTCGCCTTCATGATCTGGATTTTGCTGATGATATAGGACTCCTCTCAACATTAAATTCCTCAATTCGCATTTCAACGTAGTGTACGTGTAGATACTCCAAAACATCGTGGCGCAACTTTGTTGGAGTCGCTTCCACCTTCCGGCAACTACTATTAAGTTACTTCGCAACATTTTCTTAGTTGTTAGGGAACTTACTCTTCTTCCTACCTAGTCCAAATCAATTCCTTCCTTTTCATTCTCCAAGGCTTTTCTTTTTTTCTCTCTCTAGATTTAACATCCTTACATTTTGTATGAATTCATCTGCACGAATGTTCACTGTTCCACGAGTAATGATTTTCATATTCTGTGAAATTGTTCCTACGCTCTTACCTTTTTATCTTTCTTCACTGTCATAGTTATCTCTTATATCCTGTTGTTCGATAGTCTAGAGACAGGGAGATATGCTTGTACTAATCATCACCTGTGTTTTGAAAGACTGTGTTTTGATGATTTTTCAAAATCATCATAAGGACATCCCTTTTATATCCGTTATCTATTGACGCAGGTGTTTGATGGGAATAGTGTCAAAACATGTTGATATTACATTCAGGTTGCTAATTTAAAGAGATTTTCTGAGGGTACAAATTTCTCTATATTAGCACTTGATGGTTGCACAAACAGTAGAAAAGATAACAAAATAAGTTTTAAACTCGCCTGCTGTCGTAATCTGACTATAGGGAAGTATGCTTGGATCTTCTTTCGTTATCAATAATCAATTACTAGATCACTTTTATGTGACATAAAAACGGTGTTTTCGGTTATTCACGTTGAGTTTGTTATTAGTAAGCATTCTAAATATCCAAATACAAACGGTTACAAACACAAATTGGGGCGCATTCTTCTGTAAATATGCCCGTGTCTCTTTAATTGCACCCCTTATATAAGGCAATCGACCTCGGCAGAATTAGGACATAGCAAAGGTTGACGCGAAACCGCATGGTGGCAATGTGATGTCGCTAGGCTATGTTGGATTTACTGTTCCGGTAATTTTGTAGTTCAGAAGTATTTATTCACTTTGTACTCTGAAACTCCTAATCTGGAACTTACTACTCAGGCAAGGCCGATAGCGACTACAAACTGTAGTCCGTATGCCTCCCACTAGAAAGTATTTCAGGTATTACTTGATTAGATCTCTATCAGCAATGATGTAACGTTTGCTTCCAAACTCATTCACCAGTTGTTTGCTGGTTTAGCCCACTACGTTCCGATTTAAACCGGCTTCTATTGAATTATAAATATAACCTGGTTTAACCACCGTGAACCGCGAGTCAACTGGTGTTTGGGTTTTAAAGCCAGCCCTAAGTATATCAAATTATACATTTTTATTTAAAAAAATAACGCAAGGAATCGAACTAGCATTACAGATTCCTGCAGAAATGAGCTTTTTCCAGAAAAGAAAAATGCCGAGTTTACTTCATGCCTCGAGGAAGGGATGCAGACTAATTAGTTAACTAGTAGTTACTCGGGTTCGGTGCAAGTCATTAATGATAACTAGAAGATAAGTCCACTTGAAAGTCCAGCAAACTATTAATAATCAATAACTGCATCAAAGCAAAACATTCTTTCAGCAAATCACAATAACATACTATGAAGATTCAATCTTAGTCTCATTGCTTTTCATCCATACCTCAGTCAGTGTGGTTTAGGGGTGTGTCCGTAAGGTGACCCATCTGACTCACTTTTTCTGACACACTAGGAATTCGGAAACCTTAACGGAATAAACATGTGGTTTGAATTTATTTGTTTGTTCGTTTGTTTGTTTGTTTGTTTGTTCATTTGTTTAGTTCTGAAACACAAGCAGAGGTTAAGGTTTAAATTCGAATAATTATAAATATAGTATGTTAGTGTAAGCCAGTATATAGCGTTTAACTTTAAACACATCGAATATCAATTTCTTCCCACAAACTTAAAACATAGCGAATGCTTGAAAATGACAATTACCAAGTGCTAATATGCATTGTACCAAAATTGGCTGTAATACCAGCACTTTAAGACACACATTCCATAATCACTATCATCAATGATTGTATACAACAGATGCCTTATAACTATTTAAAGTTGGGCTTGTAACCCTTTTCACCATTTAAAAAAAAAAAATCATTTCCTGACTTAATAGTGAATCAGCTTTATCAAAGGTGCCGTGTATTTTTGCCTTACCTTAAAAATTGTTACAACATAAGCAATAACTAAAAGCTCGCGGTTCTTGACTGAATGACCCGCTTAATGACATTTGACCATAGGTAGTCCAGTTTGGTCGATTTTAGCATTATGTCGTTCGTATATATTTCGATCATTTTATTAATATCAGTATTCAATCCTAATTAAACAACGCACATTGTAGTTTCCGCAATGGTATTTCTCCTCTCAGTTAGGCTATATACAATTTATTTATTTTTTGCCTTTTTTTTAGATTTTTATATGTTTTTAATTTTGACAAAGTGCATATTCCATGGAAACGCTTGAAATACTTCTGGTTAATGTTCCTATGCTGCTTAGCTATATTTGAATTATCATTTTAATTAATGATTGATAAGAAAACAACTTAGAGTGAATAGCATGATTAGTGTTAGGTCAAAGTTTGATTCTGCAGTAACAATTGTTTTAATTTCGTAGGCGATAAAAGAGAAAGACTAACACATATTTATAGCATGCATTGTTTTAATTTATAGTGTTCTCTAGCGCATGAAGCACAGGACAGAATTAGATTGTTCCCTCATTATGCAGTAGGAATTGCAGCTGTTGTTTAAGTAGGGATGTAATTTACTATGAACATAATCAAACAATTTGAAAGTCTGTTTAGATTTTCTGAGTGCGTAACTAGGTATCAAGTTTATCTGCTAACGATGTGTTGAATTCCAGGTGGCCCGTTGCTGGAGTTCTATTTGAATAACTTAGTCTAATTTTTAAGTATTTAGTAAGTAGCAGCCCTGATTGTATTACAACAGCTGAAATGCGTGTATTTTAAATACACTCGTTTATGGTTAAACAATACATTAAATGCTCTTTTAGGAGAATATTCTGTCGCTCAATAAACTGACTGTTCCAGGAACATCCCCCCGTTGAACAAGTTTAATACCCTTTATTCTAAAACTACCATTGTAGTATTATATAGTTTTGTCATTCTTTAAATTAAAAAAACAGTTAAAATCATGTGTGGAAAATAAAAGCCAGAAAAAATCCAAGCTTTTTTTTTATTTTAGAACTCAGAACGTGTACTTAGTTTCAAATATATCCTCGAAAACCTGAAGCGCTGGTAATCTTCGGTTTAAAGACGATATCAGTGACCCACCCAAAAGAGTAAAAAAATGAAATTTGCAGAAACAGCATTAACGTGACTAGTAACCCGCTGTAGAATCTCATACGTTTTATATCCAACCACACTTGACATAAAAGAAAAACAGCAATGTTTTAAATACATGAATCTCATTGAATACGTGTTAAGTAGGTAAGTATCCATACGGACATAATTACCTAAAGTATCCGATTTTGTCCTATTAGTTGATTTTAATCTTATCAATTTTTAGGATATATTAGGATACTAATACTTGTAAAGGCATGCAAAACCTGAATTTCTTTTTTCTGATTTAGAAAATCACTGATAGTGCCTTTAACTAATCGGAACAATTCATAAATGTCACAATTATGGATAAAATGATGAAAAGAAAGGGAATTGAAACCTTAAGACTTAAGAATTTTCAATCATTGGGTTTTATCCCTAGAAATCTTTACTCATTTACATCACAAAGTAAACACACTGCATTCATTTCATTTGTCCGCCCATTATCCATCCAGAAAATTGAAAAGATACAAAGACGTGGAGCCCGCTTTATAATGAACGACTACAACAAGACCAGTAGTGTATCAGAAATGCTTAAGAGCTTAGACTGGTGCTCCCTTAAAGATAAGAGAACTACGCCCAGATTAACCATCTTACACAAAGCTAATATGGGACTCCTGCCCCTGCCGGTCGACGACCTCCTGCTGCCGTCCCGTCGCCAATCACGGCATACTCACGCCAATTTTTATCAACTGATTGCGGCTAACAAGAACTGTTTCAAGTGTTAACTTTTCCCAGAACTGTTTTAGACTGGAATATTTTAGCATATTCAATCACTACTACCACAGATCCTAGCAACTTCAAGCAACAAGTCATCAACCACTTAGTGTTGGAAAAAGTACTGTTATTACCCTTACGCCCCATGTGTTTCTAGCCCGTGACTGCCGGGAGGCAGTGAAGGAATAAGGGAAGAGGGGAAAGAGAAAAGTCGGAAACTCTGCTCTGGTTGGTCTCGAACCATGTCCGGGGATATATGTGTCTTCTTTCGATGACGTCATTGCTGCATCCGGGTCTTAGTGCATTTTTCTCACTCAGTGCATTGAGTTTTGGGATGTTTGGTGGCGTTAGACGATCATCGCAAAAAAGGGGAAGTAGCATTATTTTCTTGTTAGATCTATGGGCAATTTCCCCCTAAAACAAGGCAGGGGTCTGCTCAGTGATTTGTTTTACAAAAGTGCATTTATATGCCGTTAAGGGTCGTTAGGGATATTTAGATTGGAATTTTACAGGTTTGTTGCAGGTTAAAGTGATTTATTGGTATGAATCTATCAGCACATATATAATGCAATATCCCTAAATAAAACGTACCAGATGTTTTTCATGGCCATTGGAGTATTCCTTGCGAAAAAAATCCAGATTTATTCCGACAAATGTACACAACTGTACAGCAATCATGGAAGCTACCATGTTTATTCCATGTGGTATATTTACAACGTCGCATGCAATACCGAAACAGAAGCCAGCGAAAATATATCACGTGACTTCAGCAAGTTTGCCACAAGCCTCTTCCTTGTGAACTTCGTTGAGCACACAAAGGATAGGAGCGAAGTTCGTTTAGAAATATTTATTGCAAAAAACTACACTTTTTAAAACCTCAGTGATTTAAGAAAAATGTAAAGAGGGGTGTTTTAGATATCATTTTGTGATTAACAAAGGTTTTAGTTGGCTTCCATGGTTGGCATCAAAAACTAACAAACCATAAAAACGTGGACATTTTAAAAGGGGTCGCGTAATATTTATAGTTTTATCGCAGTCGCATTGTAACCACTGATCTCTATACAATGGATTGGCTACACAACAGTAATTGTATATTAGATGAATGGAGCAACGGGCGGACATCTTGGTCTACCGAACACAATAGCATCCCAGAGACACCTGTTTAAAAGAAGTTATATCCCGGGTGCACGAGACATGCCATCCCATACGCGCAAATACAATGAACTCAATGAATTGGCTTGATTCTGTAGTCTGTTATGTCGCTTATCCACATTTCAATAACGATGTTGCGGCTCCCGTCGTACGGTACTCATACAATAGGCTTCTTTTGAGGCGCAGCAGCTAACTTGAAAAGAAGCCTATTGTATGAGTACCGTACGACGGGAGCCGCAACATCGCTAATGGGAACAAATTTTGTATAAATGACCGGTGTGGCAGGAGATATGGTCCGCCGGTCTCACAGTCCGGGAACAATAGTGAACAATAGGGCAATCGATTCAGTTGACTCTTCACGCAACATTAGTTTCACGCTTTTATTCCGTTGTCGTCTATCGAGCCCGGACTATGATACTTGCCGGACTATGATTACTTTCACACCGGTGTAGAAGTAATTATTGTCCGGCGTACTCATAGTCCGGAAACAATGGTGAACAATAGGGCAATCGATTCAGTTGACTCTTCACGCGACATTAGTTTCACGCTTTTATTCCGTTATCATCTATGGAGCCCCGGACTGGCTCCCGCCTGACTATATCTGCTTTCACGCCGGCTCTTAACCACCTGCTTGGGATCTTTTTGGATGACCAATATGGCCTCAGTGCCTCGGTTACGAAGCCCAGGTTTCCAACCCATTGTATAGAGATCAGTGTTCGAAACCCACTAATACGCGGTTCAGCAATCTACGTACTTTTTAATGTACCGAGTAGCGCTTCTTTGTATGATGAAGAGTTTCATTATTTTATTTTAAAAACTATATTTCTCAAGAATCCCAGGCTCATTTTATAAAAATTAGGCACAAATGTATGCCATTTTTGATAATTTATATATTTTAAAGGAAAACGTTAAATTAAAGCTGTGTTTTTAATTTCAATGTTAAAAGTAAACGCGATAGTCTTTCATACAGGCCAGAACTTGACTAACCACTAATCATCTTTCATTTGGTGTGAAAGACTAAACATGGCTTGTGGCAAAACGATAGCGTAAGTACTAAACATGGCGGCTTCGTTAAATCGTCTACTGCTTCGAAAGTTAAGCATGAAAATGGTGTTTTCTTCGCAAGGAATACTCCAATGACCATGAAAACCATCTGGTACGTCATATTTAGGGATATTTCATTATATATGTGCCGATAGATTCATACCAATAATGGATAATGTAAGATAATACAATGCCTATCTTAGATGGGAAAACTAGCTGCCAAATATAAAAAAAATACTAAAGAATATGGCCAGTAGTTTTGATCTGTTGGTATATCTGAGCAGTGCCAGGATATATAGTTTCTTGGAAAAACAATTCTCCAGGAAAGCTCCGAAAAAGGACATATATTTAGTAAAGAAGATGCACTTATATTGTGACATCCCAAATTCATGAACCAACGATTTTTTTATCAAATCGATTAAAACAATAAATTTGATATCAAAATCGTAAATTCTATTATTATTAGATAAAATTCATATCATTTGTGCACAAGGCTCATTTGTTTGTTTTTTTAGGTATTTGTGACCTTGGCATCAACGAGATATCGTAACAGCATCTTTTACGAATCAGACACATTTTTGGGTTACCATATTTCCTGTAAAAATCGCGGACATTAGACGCTTCAAATTGTTTGAAGGTTTCAACCCGATTAAGTAAGAATGGTTTACTCCTGAGAAGTTGGTTCGCAGCGTATCAATTAATCGCGCGCATGTATGTTGATATTTGAAAAGGGTGGGTTAAGGTTAAGGTCCATATGCGAAGCACTTTATTCAATATTATAATTACATCGGAAACAAGATTGATGAACACGTGATTCTCCGCATGAACAAAACATTTTAGAAACATTTATGTTAATTTTTTTTAAATGTTATAAAATTTTAGATCTCAGGTTTCGAAAGGTGCGAATATGACGTTCTTGTTCTTGAAAATATTTAACTAAAATCATCTTTAAAATGATTTATTGATGCCTTCAAGTTTTCATGTTTGTATTAGATAACTGATAATAGATATACGAGTTGTTGTTTTTGTTTGTTTGTTTTTTGGTTTTTAGTTTTTTGTTTTACTTTTTTTTAACATTTTTAACACATCAGACCAGATGTTGTTTACAAAAGTCATAGATTGAGCTAAGAACTATAATTAGTCTGGGTTTTATCATCAACTGTATGTTGCAAAACAGATTGCCAAAAAGGTAGTTTCCCATGATATCATTAATGTAAGACGGTGCAATGCAGATGATATAGTTTATGTGAGATTCAAGTGGACAGTGTTAGGCTATGTTCATGCATGATGATATTGTAATATATATTTTAGGTATTGGAGAATACTAGTTGTGAAATACTATATAAGGAGTTGACAAGCTAAAAACTTGGCCAGTAAAATTTATCTCCAGAGACGGTACCAGTGCTGATATTTTAGATACAACGGGAGCTTGAAAACTGAACTGTCTGCTATTCCTTTTTTTTTAATGAAAAAGAATTCCAGTCCAGTTTGTGGTACAAAAACATGGATTATTGTATTGCGAAGTATTAGTGTCGTCGAGGGACAACCCCGTTGTCTTGAACTGCTGGACAAGATTATCTTCAGGACTCTCCCAAAAAGGAACTTCTGAAGAAGATTCCCATGGTTTTATAGTATGGAATACATATGCTGCATGTTGTCATTTTGGAGTCTTCACGGTGAGGGAATAATAATCGTTGCTTAACTGCAGCGCTTCTTTTAATTCTGGTGACTAAGTCGTTACATATGAGTGAATTTTTAAGCTGTAAAATCCCAGCATTGAGTATTATCATAATTGAACTGTAATGGTGTTTTTGGACATACAAATTCTTGAACCAATCAAGTTGACAAAACTCATTAATATATCAGCGTATTTTTTATAAAAAAATCATATCAATTTGTCCACCAAGGCATCATTGTTTGTGTTTTGAAGGTTGTTGTGTTGACCTTGGCGTGCAATAGACGTCCTAACATAAAAGTTCACTAGGTGAGTTCAGATGTAATTATGTGAATATATCAAAGCTTGATTTGGTCTTTGGAATGAAGTGACTGCAAAAGAGTTCATCCTCAGGGACTATGATGCGGTACACTAAGATACACATTCATATCCATATATATGAAATGATTTGGATGATAACATTGAAGTTCAGTTTCGTAAAATTCCAAACCCAAAAACAATATATTTTACTAGATGACATACCAGTGGCGGATTTAAGAGTCGCATGTCAGCAGCTGTGACAGGCCCCCCACCCAGATATAGTTGCTCTCAGGGGCCCCACCCCGAATAAAAGAAGAAACAGAAAGGAAAAGGAAAACAATCACATACAGAATCACAATATACATCAAATAGTGCCAATTTAAGACCAGGTTTTCAGACTTTCTCAGGGTGTACGTACCTCCAGACACTCCCCTGGTCGAAAAAAGTGGGACTTTGCGTCGCTTCGCGACACTTAAGGGGCCACCACCTTAAGCTGTGACAGGGCCCTTTTCCTAATCCGGCCACTGTTGACAACATGCTTTCCGATTCCAGTTTCTATACCAAGGGAAGAGTTCACATCGCTGTCTGCTGGCTACTGATGTAAAATGCTGTACTCCCAGCGAGCACTCGAAGATGAAAATAAATCGATTCATTTAGCTTATATTCCGAATTACCTGTTGTTACTTGAAATAATGAAACCAATCATCAGTTGGCGGATTTAAGGTAAGGGCCATGTCAGGGGCCCTGAAAGCAATATTTTAGGGCCCTGTGAGGAGCAATATTTTAGGGGCCGCGTTACTGTCAGCAGCTGATGACACTGCTGACTCTTAAATCCGCCACTGGCCCTAGGATGTTTTACAGCCGTGGCACATCGGGCTCTTGTCCCTAAAAATCCGAAGTATTAGTTTTTGCACTGAATGTAAAGCTTTCCATCAAATGACTGTCCCCCATCTGAAAGGATAAGCGAAAAAATATTTATTTGGTACAAAAATAGTGAAATTTCTAATCTAATTTCGTATAATAGCAAAATACGGAAATTAAGCCTATGTTGTATATTTAAATATAAGCAAATCAAAACCACCTTTTTCTTCTTTTAAGACTTTCTTTAGCCAGATTACAATCTACTAGTGTCTATTCTATATGGAATTACTTTTATGACACAATATTTGGTTTCCTCACCATCTCTGTGGGACCTTTAATCACACTATGTTACCTTTAAAGATAAACCCTTGGGATGTGTTTTGAGTTGCTGCAACCAAAACTTGGAAATACTATATACTACTAAAATTAATACTCGGGTTCACACGTATCTTGCCTAGGACAGAAACACTTTAAAAACAGTGGATGGGCACTCGAACTACCCTTTTACGGTCAATGGTCACGAGCCATGCGCTTTTCCACTGGACCAAGGTTGCTTTCCGCTGGACCACACTGCGCTTTTCCTCTGGACCACATATGCTCTCATGCAAATCTGGAATTTTAGTTGTGGTTTGTGAAACTTTAATTGGCATGTGTATGTGTTATCTAATAGACCACTCCCACCTTACTTTCATTAAAAGATGAAAGTTTCCTATAAAATCTGAATGTATAATCAAGCGTTTGCTCACTAAATATGGCTATGTAAAATCTTACTCAAAGGTGAGTATTAACTGACTCAAAGCTGAGCTAGTTTGCCCAATATTGCGTGAGATTTACTCAGCTTACATAGGATTTTACTCAACGGATGGTGGTTGATCCATTTCTTAATTAACATTAAGTAGCCAGTGTTAGAGTGTTGGCATCATCATGACATTAATCGCCTCCTTGTAAGGATTAGAAAAAGTATATAGGTTCCAAACTTCCTTTAGTTAAAGCGGGAAAGCCCTATAAAGGTTTAAGGAGCGTAGATGGAACTAGCTATGTCTTGGATGGATTGCACGCAGGTGGTTTTCCTCATTGTATAGAATAGAGTATCCAAAGCTTTGGAGAGTCTCTCTTCGTCAACTGTGAAGTCTGAATCTTGTACGCTAATTCCAAGATCGTCTGCGTAGATAAAACAACAGGTTCTCGCACTCCTAAGTTGGTCGTTGGCATAGATGTTGAACAGGAAAGGTGCGAGCACACTCCCTTGGGGTAGTCCATTCTTGAGACTACGCGATTGACTCTTCTTCGCTCCTAGCTGAACAAAGAACATCCTGTTTTCAAGCAATCCTTTGATGACCTCAGAGTTAAACGAATTTCCTTGGTTAGTTCCAAAATCTTATGGAGTAAGCATCTGTGATTAACAGTGTCATAAGCTGCTGATAGATCGACAAACACGACTCCGGTTACCAACCCTCGGTGTGTTGTGCTACGTTGAGTACTTGGCTTGTTGTTGATTTGGCTGACCTGAATCCTGCTTGTTCTGGTAGCGTCTATGAGATTTTGACCCGAAATTATGCTCCTAGACCATATGGTCCTGTACCATATGGTCCTTTAGCATAAATAATATGGAGAAATATTCTAAGACAGTATGCTCCATGAGCATATGGCAAATATGTTCCTGGAGCAGTATTTGACTTAGAATATTTCTCCAATGGTCCAGGAGGATATTTGACATATGCTTCCGGAGCATTGTTCATTCAAATATGGTCAGGAGCATATTCAATATGTCAGGAAAAATGTGACTTAGAATACTTTCCAGATTATTTATACTCCAGGAGCATAGGCCAAATATTGCTCCTGGCAGCAGATTTTTCAGATATTTATGGTCCATACCATATGTAATGCCATATGGTCTGAGGTGGTCGCCTAATCATAGTAAAATAGCTGCCGTAAAATTACTGAGTCAAATAAATATGATTGATTGACGTGAAAAACAAATAATCCAAAGTGTTCGTCATTGGTTGGCATTAAACAATGTACTTAGTAATTTGTCACTTCACAGAAAATTAACTGTATTGTTATTTTAAAAATTACGTCTTAATTAGTTGTTGCCTCCAAAGGTGTAACGTGGTCTCGAAGGTGTGATATAATTTAATTTTACAACCATATTACTACATGAGACGGCTGTGTGATTTTTACACGTTTCATCGTAGGCACGTTACTGCGTTTGTTGTAGCAAAACAATACTTTTTCATGATTACATTTCTCGATCGAAACTTTTTTTTCTTTTTCGTGTTGTTGTTTTTACTGTTTATTATATAAACCAAAAACGATTCCAATTTTGAAAAATTTGGGAAATAGTTTATATTCAATCCTCCCCAATTTTGTATAAAAATGAGAAAGTGGCAATGAAGGATCTGAACAAAAACATTTCATTTGACCAGAGTAAATTGTAGCCGTATTTAACTTATTAATTACTTAAAGTTGTCGAAACCTCAAAGGACGTTGAAAAAAAGTGGGTCCGAAGGGGTGATTTGTAATAATTTGTACAAAAGTTAATTACACTCGCAAGACAAAACAAAAAACACAAACAAAACCAAAGTTAAGAAATAAGAAAGTTAGCAATTAAAAGGACAAACAAAAAACAAGCTGTGCTTGATATGTAACCTGTATTGTTATTGATATTAAATAACTTTAAGTTTGTCGAATGGCCTCCAAAGAAGTAAAAAGGTAACGGGGTATTAGGTGTTTGTAAAATAATTATTAATTTAACTACATTCATAAAAATGTGAGACGGCTTTGTGATTTTATCCACGTTATGTAGGGCCAAGTTAAGAGTTTGTTGTGTCGCAAAAAATAGTACTTTAAAGTTTTGTTGTTTTGTCTCTCAGTTATTATATACCCAAAAAAGTTCCTCATTTTTGAAAAATTTCCAAATAAATCAGGGAATAGATTAATCAATCCCTCCCAACACAAAATGTATAGAAGATGGAGAAAGTTAGCAATTGCAAAGGTCAAAGCAAAAACAAATTCCTTTGCATGAATGTAACCTGTATTGTAAGATTTTATAACGAAATGATGGTTGATCCATTTCTTTTTAACAGTTGAGTACCAACTGTTAGAGTGATAGCATCATCATGACATTAAATAGAACAGCAAGCAAGCAAGTGATATGAAATCTCACACTCTCTGGATAATCAAAATATGTCCACTTATAACATGACGTTTAACTTGCACTTCAATATTACCAATATTCCAAGTTAATAAAACGTAGCAGGGTTGCTTAGTAAAATTTCGGCTATATGGGTGACAAAATTGGCACATATACGGCATTATGATCTTCTAACTTATATTAGCCGATAAATCCTCAAGAAAGTCTTACAGAGTTGAATGATACATGAAAGGATTCAAAATGCCCGCTGAGCTTAAAAAAAGACACTGCCTTTTGATTACAAGATACAGCAGAATATGTTGGTATCAAAATAGAAGATTTTGGGACCTTTATTTGATTTTTCAATAACACCATCATCATCATCCTCGACTTCCTTCCAGATCCGTTTGACACAACTTTTTGTCCAACAACATAAGCCAGTACAGTTTAACCATGTATATGGGTAGGATTTTAAAAGGGATAGGATTAAGCAATCTTTACTACTTGGCTAGTTTTGATAACATAGATGCAAAGAGGTTCTATATAGATAGTAGAGAGGCAAAACGTTACGTAATCTTTAGGGGGAAATTCATTCGTCTTCCGCATGTTTTGCCGACCACAAAAAACCTAGGTTACCAACAATAGAAAGCAATGGCTGCCTCCGCTTCTTCCACATTACTGTGTGTTGCCGCTTTTGCATTATACACTAATCGGTAGTTAGTGATACAAATTTATGTATGTGTTAGAGGTGGCAGGTGTAATAATAATAGTGTACCTGGATCAATTGTGCTCAGCATACTCTTTTTTCTCATAATGCAATGCGCGCCTTAGGTGAAAAGATGTTGTATTTATTGAGGCGGTTTATTAAATCAAGACGACTGACGTGCAATTCATTCGGTGTGTGGCCAGGGGTTAGGACAAAATTTAACCACCCAAAATTAGCACCCAACCATCCAACAACTGAGATTTTGCCGGATTGTTGTAGAAAAAACAATATATAAAGATTGTCATGTTTTTTAGCATTAAACACTTGGGGGTACTGTATTCAATTTGTCACTTCAACAGAAAATGACCTGTATTGTTTATTTAAATTAATTCTTTTAATTAGTTTTGCCTCCAAAGGTGTAACGTGGTCTCGAAGGTGTATATATTTAATTTTACAACTAAGTACACTATGAGACGGCCTTTGTGATTTGTACACGTTTTCATGTAGGCACGTTACTGATTTTGTTGTAGCAAAACAATACTATTTTCATGATACCTTCCGAAACTTTTTTTTCTTTTTCGTGTTTGTTGTTATTTATGCGTCTATTATTAAAACAAAAACGATCCTAATTTTTAAAATTTGGGAAATATTTATATTCAATCCCTCCCCAATGTATAAAAATGAGAAAGAGTTGGCATTGACGGACTGAAACAAAAACAATTCATTTGCAGTAAATGTCGCCTGTTTAAATTAATTACTTCAAGTTGTCGAAACCTGCCAAATGCGTAACGTTGTCTCGAGGTGTGATGTATTATTTTACAACAATTACACTCGCAAGACAAACAAAAAACACAAACAAAACAAAAGGTTATAGAAATAAGAAAGTTAGCAATTAAAAGGACAAACAAAAACCATTGCTTTACTTGATATTTAACCTGTATTTTTATTGATATTAATAACTTTAAGTTGTCGAATCCTCCAGAGTAACGGGGTCTAAGGTGTATAATAATTAATTTTACTACTATAACAATGTGAAACGGCTTGTGATTTTTACACGGTTGCACTGGCAAGTGTAATGAGTTTGTTGTCGGCAAAAAATAGGAATTTCATGTTTTGGTTTGGTTGGTTTTCTGTTCAGTATTATTACCCAAAAAAGTCCTATATTTTGAAAAATTTCAAATCAAATCAGGGAAATAGCTATAGCAATCCCTACCAACACAAAAAGATAATGAGAAGTTAGCAATTGGAAATGTCAGCAAAAACAATTTCCCTTTCATGAAATGTAACTGTATTGTGATTTTAACTCAACGAGATGGTTGAATCCATTTCTTTATTAACATTGAGTAGCCACTGTTAGAGTGATTAGCATCATCATGAACTTAATATAGAACATCAAAGCATCAATGATATGAAATCTCACACTCTCTGGTATCAAATATGTCACTTATATATCACATGACTTTTATTCTTGCACTTCAACACTACCAATATTTCCAAGTTTAATCAACGTAGCAGGGTTGCTTAGTAAAATTTCGGCTATATGGGTGACAAAATTGGCACATATACGGCATTATGATCTTCTAACTTATATTAGCCGATAAATCCTCAAGAAAGTCTTACAGAGTTGAATGATACATGAAAGGATTCAAAATGCCCGCTGAGCTTAAAAAAAGACACTGCCTTTTGATTACAAGATACAGCAGAATATGTTGGTATCAAAATAGAAGATTTTGGGACCTTTATTTGATTTTTCAATAACACCATCATCATCATCCTCGACTTCCTTCCAGATCCGTTTGACACAACTTTTTGTCCAACAACATAAGCCAGTACAGTTTAACCATGTATATGGGTAGGATTTTAAAAGGGATAGGATTAAGCAATCTTTACTACTTGGCTAGTTTTGATAACATAGATGCAAAGAGGTTCTATATAGATAGTAGAGAGGCAAAACGTTACGTAATCTTTAGGGGGAAATTCATTCGTCTTCCGCATGTTTTGCCGACCACAAAAAACCTAGGTTACCAACAATAGAAAGCAATGGCTGCCTCCGCTTCTTCCACATTACTGTGTGTTGCCGCTTTTGCATTATACACTAATCGGTAGTTAGTGATACAAATTTATGTATGTGTTAGAGGTGGCAGGTGTAATAATAATAGTGTACCTGGATCAATTGTGCTCAGCATACTCTTTTTTCTCATAATGCAATGCGCGCCTTAGGTGAAAAGATGTTGTATTTATTGAGGCGGTTTATTAAATCAAGACGACTGACGTGCAATTCATTCGGTGTGTGGCCAGGGGTTAGGACAAAATTTAACCACCCAAAATTAGCACCCAACCATCCAACAACTGAGATTTTGCCGGATTGTTGTATCAGTGACTATGTGTGTATACAAGCACCCATAACTAATAATTATTCCGTTGCATAATTCAAATGTCAGCGCCCAGCAGGCCGACTTGGTTTTGAATGGGCTTCACCCCCTTGCATAGGTGTATATGATTGCAGCATTTTTGGGTAAAATACATATCATAAATGGTTGGTATTTTGTTCCATTTTTCAGAATACACTAAATGCCTAATTTACATTTACATTTGATACGGATGAAGGTGATAAATTTAGTGATCTACCAAGAATAAGCCTCTCTCTCACAAAAATCATATCCCTAACATCATTTTCGGAAAATGACCTACCAACATAAAATAACCGCTCTAAAAATGGACGACGGTGGTCGGTGGTAGCTATATTTTTTCTTCTATAGATCTAGGGAAACAAAACAAGGCATGGCCCGTTCGTGATTTTTGAAAAAAGTGGCACAAATTGACATTAACGGGACTAGGGATAAATGCTAAGGAAGTATGATTGAATTGTGAAAAAGCAAGAACAACGGTCTAGCAGTTCTTTTTATCGGGTCCAAACCAGTGGTTCTCAAATAATTATGATCTAACCAGAGACGGGTACAAGGTTGTTGCATTTTTGATCCACGTAGACCATATATGTTCCATTGTATGGGGTGGTGTCACAACCACAAGTGTGTTTCTTTGTCTGCTTCCAGGTAGCCCAACTTCTGCAAGAAAACCTTTCCACCAGTCGGTTCTGATTCTCAATCTGTTGGAGGACATCGCCATTCAGCCCCAGGTGGAAGATTCTCAGATCCCAGGTGGAAAATGCTCTCCAGATTCAATACCAATCGATTTATCTTGTTGATAGCAAGTCTTTCTTTAACACAAGGCGACTCTCTTGAACTCCTTAGAGTTCAAAGGGTTGGACTTTGATTTAAGAAACTCTACATGAGTAGCACAGGGTGAGTGCCGGATCTAGCGTATGTGGACGAGACTCCATCTTGTGCCAGTGAATGTGTTCAAGATGTTATTTCGTGAACATCTTAATCTTCGTTCTTTTTATGTGGTCTATAAGAGGAGAGTGCAATCAATGTAACTCATAGGTAGACACGATTATCACAGTGCTCCAATGGTGTTCCAAACCGGTTACTTTAAGATGCTGTTTGGTTCACAGTGCAGTGGATGGAAAGCAGACAGCTGTGTCTTGGATGGATTTGCACGAGGTTTTCCCCATAAAAATCAACTAATAAAAATTGTTTCAAAAGCTTTGCAGGTCTCTCTCGCCACTTCGAAGGATCGTCTACATTAGATAAAACGACATGTTCCTGCACTTCTAGTGTGGCACGTGAGTTATAGATATTGAAAAGGAGAGGTCGAAGAACATTCCTTTGGGGTAGTTCCATCCCTGAGCCTGGTACACACATCGGCTCTGGCGCTCTAGCTGAACAAAGAACATCCTGTTTTGCACGCCAATCCTTGATTGAGCTCAGTCAAGCGGATGTCCTTGGTTGAGTTCCAGAATCTTATAGAGTAGGCATCTGTGATTAAAGGTGCATAAGCGTTATAGGATCGACGAACACCACTCCAGTCCCAAACCCTCTCGAAACCACCCTCGGATGTGTGTTCCGTTGAGTACTTGGGCTTGTTGTTGATTTGCCTGACCTGAAACCTACTTGTTCTTGGGTAGCTTCTATGAATTTGGCACGAACGAAATTATGCTCCTGATATATGGTCCAGTACCCTGTGTTGTTATTTAATTATTTACTTTAAATTGTCAAGCCCTCCAAAGGTTGTAGCGTGGTCATAGAAGGGTGATTAATTTAATTTTCCTACATAACACACTCGAAAAAGACGACTGCGTGATTTACACCGTTCACGTAGGCACGTTACTGGGTTGTTTTTTCCAACTTTTCTTTTTAATTTTCTTTTTGTGTTGGATTTTGTTTGCTGCTACGTTATTTATATTATAAGAACCGCGATAAGGTTCCTATTTTGAAAATTAAAAAAGGGGGGAAATAGCTCACATTGTGTACACGTATTACACCAGCCGTGGTTAGAATAAAGTTTATCACTTTGGTCAAATAATCACTTTACTATCCACTTAACTGGAATGAAGTTGAATGAAAAATTATTGATTTAGGTCTACTACTTAATGTAGTCTCGAACACTTTACTGGCCAAAAGTATTGCAACGTGCCGAAAAAACAATTTATATTAAAAAAAAAATCAAATTGTACCAGGAGTGCTTGACTATACGCATTACGTAATTATTGTCAAACTATGATTTTCAAACAAAATGTCGTTTCACAGAATCAAATAGTGCGAAAAACGTTTAATTTTTCGTGTTCCATAAATATTGCGGGTTAAAGGAGCTGTCTAATGATAACTTGCCGATTGTACTCCAGAAGGAATCCAGGCACAGGAATGTCAAAATGGCTGCAAAATAGCCGCTAAATGAACTTGTACGAGTTTATTAGAGTCTACTATAAATGTTTAGTGCAAACATCGGAGTGGTTGTGAAATGAGATAACGTCAATAAAAGATGGGAGCATGTCCATCACAGTTGGACGCAGGAAATTTAATGGCAAGAAGAGGCCACGTGATAACTTGAAAACAACTTTTTCGTTGACATTGTGCTGTTTGAAATGCAAAGTGATGAGTTACGTAAACCACGTGATTTATCATTCGAATTCCATTTCTGATGTCTCAGAGTTTGCAGAATATTTCGAAGACCATTGTCTTCCATTGTTTTTATCTCATTAATGGTCCACACAACCACTCCGATTTTCTCCCGTATACATTTAAGTAAACCCTTATGAACCCGTACAATTCATTCAGCGGCTATTTTGAAGCCATTTATTTTGTTTATGTTGTCTGTATTCCTTCTGGAATGCAATCAGCAAGTTATCGTTCGCAGTTCCTTTAATCCGCCTTTTTAGGGATCAAATGAAACGTTCTTCTCCCTCTTAGATTCTGAGAAATAGCATCTGTATGAAAAACACAAATTTGGCATTCAATACGTAATGCGTGGTCAAGAATCAATTTGAAATCAATTTGTGATTATGAATTTTGCTTTCTGCATGTTGCAATACTTTTGGCTAGTGTGTGTATTTTACATTTTACTCTATATGTCGGCTAAAACGAGTGAGTAATAAAATGGACCCGCCATTTTTTAATATTCAGGGAACATATATTAGCTTATTTAATTAGATGGTATCTTAATGGTGTAAAAAACACATTTTCCGAACTTCTGTATGCAATAACCTAATAATTACGCTTAAAAAAATGTATCACTCCACTGTATCTTTTAAATTTCATCATCGCAACATTCCATCTAAACTAAACCATACGCTCGACAATATGTACAAAAAAACACTAATAAAAACATCAGAACATCAAAAAAGTAGTAAAACTTTATTAACGTCATAGTCAAATCAAATGAGAACCGTAATGAGTGTAATTCATTAGGAATATACCGCGCCAGTAATAACCACTTAGGCGTTAAAATCAAGTTAATCAGTCAAACATAACAACAGCAACGTCATGGAAAATTCTTCCAAGAAGCCTCAGGCAATGTTTATGTTTTTATCCTTATCCACGTTCTCAAAACTAAGAAAAGATCAAATGCAACAGAAGATTTGCTTATATCTAGAAATACATTTGAAATGGGAGGGTACTTCCGCTCAACGATTAAACTGCGCAGGCTCCAAGTTTGCGCATTCCACAGCTGAGCGGAAGTAAACCGCATTGATTATGGTCCTATTCCACTTTAAGCTGTATGGTGGTGTTCGCGCAAACCGTTATTTATAGTCTTCTTAAAAGAATTTTGGATTGAAATTACTATTATAAGAAATTGTCTTCAATTATTTGAACAAATGTAAGTGCATTTTTTTCTCAACAAATATATTCAAAAAGGAAAGAAATGGCAAAGTGGTATTGTGAATATGGATACGCTTTACCAAAATCAAAATAAGAGGAGATCTTAATACCCTTTCTCAATTTTCAAAGGTAAAACATAGTAAATAGCGGAAAACATGTTGCAAAGTTACAACCATGCATCATACATCATCCAAGACGTTGCCAACATAATCATGTTCAATAGGAGAAGAAAATTATTTCAAATAGGAAGCAGACGACAAACAGGAAGCGGAAGGGCATCCTTGAACTCGGCCTAAATTTACATAGGCATGTTGAAAATTCAATTTGCCGACATTTCTGTGTTTCCTTTTAACACAGATTGGTACAAAATGACGAAAATTGGAAGATGGAAGGGCACGACTCTTCAAAAGTGGCGTGGTTATCCCCAAGGTCAGGAATATCTTTGTTCAATAGTACATCCACGAAGTCTTGTGTGCTAACTAGGCTTGTATCCACAGAGAAATCTATTGATATAGGAAGTGTAGTAAGGCAAACCCATTACACGTGTAAACGACTTAGTGCATGGTCGACTCAAACATTTACCCGGGCTGCAAAATAATACATCCAATGGCGACCAGCTATTTCCGTTTGTTCTATTGTTATGTTTAAACAAGCGCACATCCAAAACCAATCTTGGCGCTGTGTCTTCGCCTTAAAGGGAGTTTGTAGTGGATTTTACTCTGGCATAATAAAATGCAAATCTCATGCAACCATTTTCATATATTTTAAAATGATTTGGAAATTTTAATTTCAACTAGCTACGCCAGTGTTAACTAGCTAAATATTCATTTAGAACCACTCGCTGTTTATTTGCTTTGAGAGAGAATATTCTTGTTATTAATCTCTGTCAGTACGTACAAGCACGTTTGTGTGTTAAGCGCCCCCCTCATATCAAATATAGCATAGTTATGGACGTTGTTCCAACTGTTTTATGCTAACACATCACCAACCATATTCCGTTAGTTGCTGGATAAATAGGCTCTGTTTTCTACCTTGACATAACAATTATACAATTTAAATACCTAAGAGCCTGCCAGACCAGACTTTTGATTCCATCATCGATCCATTATTAAACCGAGATATGCATACTGTTATTGGGCGCTACTTTAGTATTGCTCCCTTTGAAATTTAAAGCAAATCGTTTTGTTCAATAGAGGAATATCCTATGCACAGTAATAATAACACAAACGATATCTGAGGTAGACAAAATCAAGATTAAAGGTGCAACGAGAGATTTCACATATCAGGTGTCCCGGAAAAATCGAAAGTACTGATATTTTGCCCTGATGTAAAGGTTTCCATCAAAAATATCCCTATCTGAAAGGGATAAGCTGAGAAATGATTCTTTGGTACAAAAATTGGGAAATTTCTAATTTCGTATAGGAGCAAATACAAAATTCAGCCTATGTTTTTTCTTTCTCTTTTTTTCTCTCTTTTAAGACATTTCTGTATCCAAATACAAGGTAAGAAATATGAGATTTCTATTATGACACAATATTTGGGTGTCTCAACATCTCTCGCTGCACCTTTAAAACAATATTAGCACATTTTTTTGAAGAGCGCCCCCAATTTTTCAAAAATTTGGAGATTTTTACACGATTGTATTGGTAACTGGCTAGTAAAATATACCTGTGAATGGTTAAGCTCGAAAATGTCTATGTGTCACAAACGAAGGAATTTTGTACTAGAATAATTATTATCGGGGATCCCCGATAATAATACAACGGGTGCTAGAAACGCCTTTCCAATGTGAAATAGCCGGGAAATAGCGCCATGTACGTGTCTACGCTCATCCATTAGTTGTTTTAATAGTTCAGGCAAGCCAAGTTAGAGGTTATTTTCTCGAGGTGGCACTATTTTTTTTTTTTTTTTTTTTTACGCATTTTTTAGCATTCTCGTTCGCAGGTATAGTTTCCTAGACAATTACCAACGTAACTGTGCAAAAATATCAAATTTTTGAAAATTGGGGGCGCTCTTCAAAAATGTGCTAATATTGCTTTAAAGTATATTTATTTCGCATAAAAAAATGACATTTTGTTTTTTGTAAATCTTTTGTCCCATTGTTGATGTGCAAATTATTTGATATAAAGGTGTCATCTTAAATCCCAGGCGAAAGGTGTGCTATTCTGATATATCCCATTTTGGTTTCAGAAAAACAACAATATTTTTCGGTTGGTATTTGTCATCATACCAAGGCTTTCTTAGAAAGGGCCGACAAACAAGCGTCACCGTGGCACTGATTTCAAACAACAAATTACCGCTAATTGTAACACTGAGACAAAAGAAAAACACAGCGCTCGGCCGGTTTAATTCTCTGTCTGGTCCCAAGGAATTTACTGAGCGTGGCCACGCGATGTTGTCTTTATTTCATTCATCCGAGTGCAACTGTACTGGCTTTGAAATGGCAAGCACTGCAGCAATTGTTTGACACGATAAAAATTGAAAAACTGTTTACATTGACTTACTTGAGCTCACTTGAAATGTTGGCGGTAGATGTCCAAGAATTCTTCTAGTACATGTGTGCAAAAGAAAAAGACACGTAATATACACGTGATTATTACTTATTTATCTATCTCTTTATCGGTCTGTCTGTCTGTCTGTGCTAACTGAGATACTTTTGTGACTCCATTTCTTATATATTGCCTTATTCCGTCATGACTTGTTTGTTTTGCTACTTTTGTCTTATTTTAACAAAAGAAAAGTCATACAAGTATACCTGATTTAACTTCTTTGTCTGTCTGTCTATCCGCATATCCATTTACCATCTATCATCCATGTTCTTCCATCCATACATCATTACTTAGGTTGGTCTGACTTGTATGTTGTCTGTCTGTTGATCTGCGAATCGTTTTGACCATGTAATGATAAATTCAAATTATTTCGCTGTATATCTATAATATACAGTACAATAATATACAGTACAAATAAATAAGTATCCCGGGACAAATATGTTTTTTTTTCTGGAAAAGTTAGGCTCCTTAACCTATTACAAAAATGTTAAATGTACACTGAAGTGTTACACTTTTAATGTCCAAATAATTCACACAACAGTTAACCTTCTCCCTGAAATGACGTTGTTTATTAAATTTGATGACGAATAAAAGATGACAATTTCTTGCATAGGAATTTAACAATCAAGAAAATCAAGTTTTACAGATTTTTCTTAAGATTCTCTTCTCACTTCAATTAATTTCTCCAAAATGTACAGATGTAAACATGCGTTTAATATTTTGCTTGTTTGTTTGCTTGTTTTGTTTGTTTGTTTGTTTTTTGGGTTTTTTTCTACGAAGTACAGTAAATTAGAATCACCCAAGCAAAACAATGTTGTTAATGCTTCCGAAACATTTTTTTATAAAGATAAAGGTTTTGTGGAAATTCTTGAATTACCAAGGAATTGAGCACCTGGATCAAAAGTCATCAGAGTCCCAAGACAATTGAACATCTCTTTGCCCATCTTAAACAAGAAGCAGGCAAGAACGCTGGAAAAACGCATGGTCAAATCGACCAAGGCCATGTCAAAAACCTTATCAACAAAATACACCGACTTACACGTCCTAGCAGGAATTGCTCCACCAGACATCCGTCGTAGCGTAGCGAGCATGCAAGAGCATAGCTGCCAAGTATCTAATGTGAAGCACACTATGTCTTGACAGATACCTGCTGCCAACCGCCTTAAATCCAGAGAGAGTTTCTTAAGCAAAGTCCCACCTCTTGAAACAGTCTCTAAGGAGCTTAAGAGAGTCGCCTTGTGGAAAGAAAGACTTGCCATCAACCAAGTAACATCTATTGGTATTGTACCTTGTGAGCATCTCCTACCTGGAGCTGACTCCTCATGGGCTGAATGGCAATGCCTCAACAGATTGAGAACCAGAATTTGCCGATCTAAGGTTTCCTTGCAGAAGTGGGGCTACCTGGAAGCAGATCAGGACACTTCCTGTGGTTGTAGAACAGCACCACAGACAATGGAACCTCTCTTGGTCCGTCCAGAGAGAGTTTCTTAAGCAAAGTCCTACCTCTTGAAACAGTCTCTAAGGAGCTTAAGAGAGTCGCCTTGTGGAAAGAAAGACTTGCCATCAACCAAGGTTTCCTTGCAGAAGTGGGGCTACCTGGAAGCAGATCAGGACACTTCCTGTGGTTGTAGAACAGCACCACAGACAATGGAACATCTCTTGGTCCGTCCACTGCTGGAGCAACAATGCACAAACAAGGACCTTGCGGAATTCAGTGAAGCAGCCAGACGTTGTACCCATCTCTGGCTGGATCATATTTGAGAACCACTGTGTTTGGACAAAATAAGAAGAAGACCGACGATGTACTGAAGTGGTTGAAAAGCAAGGAGAGCCAACTCATTACTGAAACGAAATAAAACAAAAACAGCAACAACAACAACTTTCTTCTCCACAAAACCATTTATCTTTAAAATGTTTTGGAAGCATTAACAAGATTGTTTTGTTTGGGTGACTCTAATTTCTCCAATTTACTGTACTACGCAGAAAATTAAAAACAAACAAACCGTTTTGTTTGCTTGAGTAATTCTAATTTCTCCAATATGCTGTACCTTGTAGCAAATTAAAACAAACAAACATTATAATGTTTACATTTGTACATTTGGGAAAAGTTAATTGAAGTGAGAAAATAATTCAAATACATGTAATTATCTCAATTGTTAAATCCCTATGTAAGAAAGTGTCATTTTTATTCGTCATCAAATTTAATGAATGACGTCATTTCAGGGAGAAGGTTAACTGTTGTGTGTATTAAATGTGTAACACCTCAGTGTTACACATAAAATTTATCAAATTTAATAAATGACGTCATTTCGGGGAGAAGGTTAACTGTTGTTATTGTTGAGTTTTTTGTGCACATTAAATGCGTAACTCTTCAGTGTACATTTTACATTTTTGTAACAGGTTAAGGAGCCTAACTTTTCCAGAAAATGCATATTTGTCAGGGGGACTTATTTATTTTGAACTGTATAGTTGATATGCTTATTGCATGCTCACATGTCATCTGTTTGTTATTTGAAAACGAAATCTATCCATATATAACAAAACCGATAAAGTTCAGCCACATGATTTGATATTCTTAAAGGTGTGTCGCAAAGACATTCAGTAATGATAATAGGATACATCATAATAGGATACATCTTAAATTTAATGGTACTGTTAATACAGTCTGCACATATTACTTGTCTTCTTGTAGCGCCATGAGAGCTGTTATTAGCCTATTGTATAGTCGTAGTAATATTCTAACAATGGTTTATTAAATCAACCTTCGTGAAATAACGCGCATATTACCACGTTTTGACCACAAGCCTTAAAACCGCTTGTAAATTTATTGTAAGGTACTGAAAAGAGCAATTTAGACTTGATTAGCCATAGTTAAAGATAACTTCGATAAACCTTGCTCATCAATTATTTGTGAAAAATTATATATTATCTTCTCATAGCTTTGTAACATGTTAAATTATCAAAACACAATTTTACTTTCATTTTTGATTTATAATTCATATACGCTCATATAAGTAGATAAATATTACAATATTTACACCATCTTAAAGAAAGGAAACATACTTGAATGATATTGAATATTTTTGCAGTTAAATATCTATAGTAGGTTCGTCTTATCACGTCCCTGTTTTCTCTGAAATCTGATTGCTCCATTCATACTTTTTTTTTTTCTATTTCACTTGACTGGCGGCGTAATAATGGTTTATAATGAGCTAAGAGCATTGGGATCTCTTTAAAACTCAATAAAGCAACTTAAGTAGTAACCCACGCATATGAACGTCACCAGAAATCATTACGCGCCCGCTGCGGAATCTTATTGGACAATGAAACTTATTTTTTCGCATCAATGGTCGGAGGTTTAAACCTGCAGCATCTATAAATGCGATTCATTCCCTGTGTGGTGAGCAATAAGTCCAGTGTGCGGTACAGTGGAAGTGCGGAATAAGCGGTTTTCATCTTGTATATTTTGGACTTGATATATATCTAGAAGAAGATACGAAAGCAGTACGCAGGACAGAGGAACTAAAATCAATACTTTTCTTTTTTTCTTCTTCCACCAAAATGAAAGAATACCTTAAGTTGACACTCTATGCTACATTGACAGTTATATTGTGCCTTGCCCGTTCAGGGCACGGTGTCTCTGATGCCTTAATGGACTATAAGAGGGACAGTAGACCGGCCATCAGAAGTGCAGTACTAAATCCACAAGCTCTTAAAGCCATCTTGAGTGGAAGTGGTCTGACGAGAGATAGAGCGTATTTTGTAGGTAAGACATGTGTAATTGAACTAGATATTAATTGGCAATGATGATGGAACAATGGGTAAAGAGACGATGCCCTATAATCTTAAGCGTAAGCACGTCTTGTTTTCAACTTGAAGTCGATCTCTCGATTTCTTTGCCTTCTTTTGTATGCCCCTGTATTTCTATCCTCTTCTCGCCAACTCTTTCTCTCTCTCTTGCTATCTTAAAGGCACTATCAGTGATTTACTCAATCAGAAAATCGAAAAAATCATCAAAAATCGGATTTCTGCAGGTATATGCATCCTAACATATCCTGCAAGTGATAAGACCAAAAGAATCCTAATAAGGAAAAAATTGATATTTTAGTCATTACTGTCCGTACGGACACTTACTACAACACGAATGGAGATTCGTATCTTTCAACATTGCTATTTGCTTTAATTTCTGTCAATTTTTCAGTTAGAAAAATAATAATATGAGAATTGTACTGACTTAATCCTTCACGTTTAAGCTATTCCTGCAAATTTCAAATATTTGACTCTTTCGGGTGGATCACTGATAGTGTCTTTAAATGTGATATTAAACAAATTGGGGCTCCAGATTTTCCCCATTTCTTGTCAATTTAAAAGCAACCGGTAACGTTTTCTTAAATTCAAAAGAATATCATAATTAGGCTTTTTTAGCGCTGACAATAATATTTTTCAAATGTGTATTATGATCATCAGGGGCGGATCCAGGATTTGAAAAACGTCAAAATTACCGGGGGGCTGAAAGGCTAAACTTGTCCTGGAGCCGCGCCTGATCATAGCTTTCAATACGATTACGTATTAAAAAATGCCAACTCTACATGTTTTTCTTTCTTCAATAATTGCTTTATAAACTTCCAAAGGTCGATGTTAGAGAGCAACATAGCCACACTGGACTTTGTAATGATTGCAATATAAATGTACTACAGCAACTCAACCAGGCATTTTGTACTTAACACATCTAGGTACCGGCTTCTAGATCCTCGATCTTGAAACCGCTCTTAGAATACAAAAACAATAATAAGAATTAGCAATAGATATCTTTGTACCAAATTCTCAAGTACAAATCAAGTGGACTCAGAATATATTTGCAAGTCATATCGTGCCACTTGCAGCTCATTCTGTCGCACACTTTGTATATTTTAAATGAAGTAAAAAGCGCTTATTCCCTATTTTGAAATACAAATTGGCGCGATTAGATATATTGTCCATTGGAAAATTCGAGCATAAAAGCTTTCATTTACATTTTGTTTTTATCAAGTAATTTCTTATAAAAGCAGATTGTTTAAGTTAATTTCGCCAATCAATGTACATTGTATTATTTCATAAATTTCTAATCTGTTTTTTGAGAAAAAAATCGCTAATTAAACTGGAAGAAATTGTTTATCTTGCTTATGAGGGAAAGAAGTTCCACTGGACTTTAACCTCATTACAAACTCAAAACCCAACATTGGCTCATCCAAAACCAACGATAAAGAGATTATACATGCATTGCATAACATTTGTTAACCCTTGGCTTGACTAACGACCCATTTTAAATACAGTGATTTTTTTATACCTTTTGGGGAGTGGGTTGTTGATGTATTTCTTCCTATTAACTACAAACTCTCGGATTTTGTTCACTTGAAGCCTAGCTTATCTGTAGCATTTTAATGGTTAAGCCCATCCTCCGGCATAAATGCATTTCTAATGGATTCTTCACGGAGAATATTCGGCTACTTGAAAAGTTTGTTTATTCAATACTATAGAGTTCATTATAAAACGGTGTTTCGCAAAATTAAAGCGCATCTACAGGGTGTAACATAATAAGAATTTATTTGAAATTGAATACATTTTCTAAGAACTGTGTACTTGGTTGCTTATATAAGAATGTTACCGACTTCATGGATCAAAAGAGACGTGATTAATAGAGCAATGATATTGTAAACACGATCAAATTAACCTTTAAATACCTTATTTATTAATCATCCGATAGTTGCCTTGCCTTTAGGCACGTTCACACATGGATGGTCAGTCAAGGCCATTAATTCTACGATTAAAACATATACGTGTGAACGCAACCGTAATATACTATTGAAAAAGACGACGTTAAACGTGTGAACATGCCCTTGGCTACCAAGAGAGCAAGAATGTATTTTGCGTATAGACTATAAAATAGGAATTCGTGGTGCAGCGGTACGATTTGCATGGCTAGGAAAATTAATTGATAAGATGAAATAGGACAAAACACACGTTGTTTAGGATGATATGAACAATATGGACGCATCTCGATTTACATACCTCACAAAGATTACACAAATTTAAGCCATTACGGTTTAAAAAGCACCTATTCTTTTTTAGTTATGGAATGGTTTTTTGTGTTTTTTTTTCCTCTTATTTCCTTATTTTGCAAAGCATTTTTATACATAGTCTTTGTCAAAGATTCGGTTTAAAGAATTCGTGGGATTGGGGTGAAACTGGAAGAGTTTTGTTAACAAGTTGGTCCCTTTAACTCATTGTACCCGGTAGTTTATTTTTCCATAGAGTAATACAGTTACAAGGTCTGCGTAACACAGACTAATTTAACAGTTATATATTAACCAAAGAATGCAGCCGATGTATTCGCTCGCGGTCTCTGACTGCTAACCGGAAGCTGTCAGTATGTTGTGAAACGACAGAAAAAAATAAAAACACGTATTCTGAACCATGTTATGTGCAAAACAATCTATTCAAAATTCTTAAATTGAGATTTCAATGACCTAGAGTAGAGACCATAGTGTATGTACATGCTTTGCTTTAATTCACCCTGTATATATCTCTACCATTTTTTTAAACATTCAAATTTTCAAATATGTACTTCATGGATTAACCTAAACCACTATCAAAATCACAAAGCCAGTTCATATAAAATTAGATCAAAATGTGACGTGTTCAGGTTGAATAACAAGCCGTGGTCGTTTCCATAATGATTAATGTTGCTTGTCACAATTGCTTGGTGGAGAAAAGGATTGTTCAAGTATTCGAATATTCGAAACGACGACCTCTGGAGGTTGATAGTACAGCATTTGTGTTATCAAGCATAGATAAGAATCATATTGCACTGTTATATTATATGGCTTCAGTAGCGCCCTAGTAGATAATGGTTTATAGGATCCGGTCCCATTTTTAAGCTGAAAAGCTCGGACGGTAGAGTTCACAATCCACTGGTCGCCCGTTTTCCTGTTGTCTACTATAAAATACTTTTGATAACTAAATTAGGTGCATCTTCTACATTTAGCCCTGTGCAAGAGAATATTATCACCTGGAGATTGCACTGTTTTAACTTGCACGCTTCTGCCACCCAGTCCCAGTATTCTTTGAAGTTATATTGGCGATTCCAGTCGTTGCGGGCACTCTGTCATGCAACTGCCTGCCCGTTATCGAGCAGTTATTCACAAATCATACCATACTCTGTAAGTTCTCGCGCTGGGTGTTGCTCTGAATTTTAGGTGCTCGGGTGACAGTTGAAAGGCGACTTGTTATGGCAAAATGATGCATTCAACAGTTTGTCTTACGTGGTGCATTTATTATCACAAAATTACACTATATTTTATGGTACTTACAGAAGAACGTCAAAGGATATTAATCATGGATTTCAAATTGAAACAAAATGTGTGACGATTATATACCATTGGAGAATACATCGGGGAATACATACAGAAATTGACATCTTGTATTAAATATTCATCGCCATTTTCCACCGGCTCGTAGTGTAGAGTAATAATTCGAAGTATACATTTAAAATGTGCTTTATATATCATATAAGTCTATAGTTGAACATACTTTTGAGTTCTTACCTATGGTTAGACTTATGTTACAAAAATAGCCTGTTACTATCTGAAGTTGTTGTATTCATCAAATTCCAATAATTGTGCAATATTTTTAAGACAAAATAAAAAAATATAACTCAGTCCTTGATCCTCCACTCCTTACTCATTGAACAAATATGTGTTATATTATAGTGTTCTCTGAGGTTTCACCATTATGACATAGAAAAACAATTGACGTGATAGGGGAAAACTGATGCCATTTTTGAAATCAGCGATCCCAAATTAGTTCAAAACAACTCTAAAATCTAAGGCACCAGAAAAAAGTTAAATTTTGTAGGCCAGTGTTATTATAATATGATATCGCAGTGTGCAAAGCTATTTGTTTGTACAGGGGGAAGTAGTCTTCTTATTATTATCGTGTCCAAACATAGTGGTTCTCAAATTTGATCTAGCCAGATATGGGTACAAAGTCTGGCTGCTTCAATGAATTCTGCAAGGTCCTTGTCTGTGCATTGTTGCTCCAGCAGTGGGCAGACCAAGAGATTTCCATTGTCTGTGGTGTTGTTCCACAACCACAGCCCTGATCTGCTTCCACGTAACCCCACTTCTGCAAGGAAAAGTAGTATTAACATTTAACGGTGCAACGAGAGATTTCAAATGACAAGTGTCCCTAAAAATGTGAAAATTCTGATTTTGCACTGGTCTATAGATTTCTATCATAAATATTGCTATCTGAAAGGATTAAGCCGAGAACTGTTCCTTTGGTGCAACATTGTGAAATTTCTAATTTCCTATAGGAGAAAATATGAAATTCAGCCTTTGTTTTCTATTGAAATATAAGCATGTACAAATCACCTGTTGTTTTCATTTTAAGTTATTTCTGTGGCAAAAGTAGGGAATCTGTTGAGTGTCTAATCTATATGAAATCACTACATATCACAGAAAATTTTGATGACTTGAAATCTCTCGCTGCACCTAGTTTAAAGCCTGACTCATAGATTATGTGGACAAGCATTACGTATATGCAAAAAAACACTTTTTATGAGAAAATTGAGGGCGCCATCCTCGGAAATCTCTGAGTCAGCCTTCAGCCATCGGAACTACGAATACACATGTAACCTTACCTAACAGAGTTGATCTGCATGAAATAGAATCCGGAAATAGAATTGTTTCATTTTTAAAGTGATTTGTTACTAAATTGCAAATTACACCATGTATTACAAAGTGTCTGTCGATCGACGAAGTATTGCTTTTATCACTCATACCTGGTAGCTCATCCACTAACGTGTTCCTCTATCCATACTAATAATGATAATTTTGATCAATGTTGACAGTTCCCGGGACTCATACCACGACGAGTTTGGCCAATTACCACCCGTGGAGGGAGATCATTTGATTTTTAAACTCACCGGTATTGAGTTAATGCGCTGAAGAAAAAAATATCCAGGTACCATTGTCCCTCGCGGCTTGGCCAATTGCAGGCAATGAATAGCTTTCAGCATCTCCCAAAGATCCCATATCACCTTTCACAGAAGTATTAAAATACAGACAATGATTAAAGAGGTCAGACCATCTGAGTGACAAGGGCTGTTTGCTTAAGACTTTAAGGCTCAGAAGGATTTTGCTGTCATTTTGTTGAGTATTCTTAGCAACTATAAATATTGGACTGTCTGTTGAAGAGTTGAATGTGGTCAAATATTTTTAATAATATTGAGTTTAAAGGGGAAACAATAACAATGTTGCTCATTTTGGATCTAATACAAAATATTTGGCAAAATAACTCCAACTGAGGGCAATATAAACAGACCAAACCTGCTCCAAATAGCTGTTGGAGAGTTTCATTCCAAAACAGGCTCCGAAATAGTTGCACAATATTTGTGACATCATTGGGTGATTATTGATTATTTCAATATGATGTGGATATGTATCGATATGGCTTGACGTATATGACCGCCTCAAGACCGCCTTAAGGGTTTGCAGAGCATTGTAAAGTCATACAGTTGGCTTAAAGAGACATGAGGACATTTCCAGAGAAACGCCCTTAATTTTTTTAAACCCAGGTTTTTTTTACATATTTGGAATGCTTACCAATGTACAGTATTAGATCACACCTGAAGGGAATAAGCCGGATACGCCGCCTTTATGTAATAAGATGATGATTTAGTATTTTCTGTCGAGCACGACAGAAAATCAAAGCACGATTTTCTATAGGGACGATTACGATAGCAGGCAAGTTCAAAACAAGGTTTGCAGTTTTCTTTTGTGCTTGTTTGTCCAATAAACCATCGAAACGTTCTCAGTAGGTAGTCTACAACCGATCAAGTGCAATTTAAGAGAAATTTGTATCCTAAAAAATCTCCTCCTGTCACTTTAACTGAGCTTGGTCCGTGATGTGTTGAAGACAAATCATCATAAAACAATCGGCTATTTTTTTTTTGAGACTTAAAAACTTCGCATATGATTTTGTTACATGTAAATGGTACACATTTGAGAAGAAGCTTTTGTTAAAAAATGAGGGCGCCATCCTCGGGAATCTCTGAGTCAGTCTTCAACCATCGGAACTACGAATACACATGTAACCTTACCTAACAGAGTTGATCTGCATGAAATAGAATCCGGAAATAGAATTGTTTCATTTTAAAGTGATTTGTTACTAAATTGCAAATTACACAATGTATTATAAAGTGCCTGTCGATCGACGAAGTATTGCTTTTAACACTCCTACCTGGTAGTTCATCTACTAACGTGTTCTTCTGTCCATACTAATAATGATAATTTTGATCAATGTTGACAGTTCCCGGGCTCATACCACGACGAGTTTGGACAATTACCACCCGTGGAGGGAGATCATTTGATTTTTAAACTCACCGGTATTGAGTTAATGCGCTGAAGAAAAAAATATCCAGGTACCATTGTCCCTCGCGGCTTGGCCAATTGCAGGCAATGAATAGCTTTCAGCATCTCCCAAAGATCCCATATCACCTTTCACAGAAGTATTAAAATACAGACAATGATTAAAGAGGTCAGACCATCTGAGTGACAAGGGCTGTTTGCTTAAGACTTTAAGGCTCAGAAGGATTTTGCTGTCATTTTGTTGAGTATTCTTAGCAACTATAGATGTTGGACTGTCTGTTGAAGAGTTGAATGTTTTTTATAATATGGAGCTTAAAGGAGAAACGAAAAAAATATTGCTCATTTTAGATCTAACACAAAATATTGGGCAAAATAACTCTAATTAAGGCTAATCTAACAGAACAAACCTGCTCAAAATAGCTGGTGGCGAGTTTCATTCCACATATTCCAAAACAAGCTCCGAAAGAGTTGCACAATAATAAGGGTTTGCAGAGCATTGTAAAGTTATACAGTTGGCTTAACTGAGCTTGGTCCGCGATGTGTTAGAAATGGATGCCTCCTTACGGACTCGGTTAAATCATAACGGACAAACGATGTAATATATCTGCATATGTACAACAAAAACTGTAAATTTTATAGTTTTACAGTGATATTGCCGTTAATTAACAGCAGCATCCGTCGGTTTAACGTAAAGTTACAGCATATTGATGACAGCTAAGTTATCAACAATATACCGTAAATGCTGTTCGTTTTTTTAACCGAATCAGTAACAAACATTAATACATATATCTGTAAAGCAACGTTCAGGATAAACGAATGGCCTTTCAAATCAGCAAAATAGCCATAAAGTGAATCCCAATGAATAACGGAGAAACTTAAAATTTAATATCATACAATAATCTGCGCAATTTTGGAGGGATATCTGCCGTGATTAATTTTCTCGGAAGTACAATGATCATCCATAATGGTCATTTTGTCGCCCATTGGTGTAACATTAAGCTATTTATCTTTGGTTGCATCAGAGCAAGACGTGTTATGCACATACCCCGACGGACACCGTACGTGGATATTTGATACCCTTTGGCAAACTAGAAATCTTATCAAAATCCAAGCTTAATATTGAGGGTGTGTATCAGCATGGTCAGCGTCTGAGTGGGCTTATTTCAACAGGTACTTTAGTCGGTAAGTCTGGTCTCCCACTAATTCCATGTTTATTGTTGGGTTCAACGCAAATTTTGTGCAAGTAGTATCCCGTTCTGCGTTTATTGACGCAGGAAGGTCGCAGAATGCAATCTTAGTTGCTCTGGTGACATTGAACTTCCTTATGGTATAACGTTTATTGCAGCTACTCCACGGTATTTGTCCTTTTGTCAAGAAGTCCTTTCTTCTATGAATTACATTCAGTATTCAGCAATAGCGGTTATTCATCACTTTCTATTTAGAATACGCTCAATATCAAATGGGGTTGCTGAGTAACACATGTTTACGATTCAAGTGAAAATTTGGAATTGAGCATTTTATGTGCTATATCTTAAAATGTAAACATAAGCAACTGATATTCCCAAATTTCACAATAAGCCTTTAACAATTACATGTACAATAAGTGTGTGCGTTTCATCAAATACAACATTTTTAATATTTATTTAAATACAAAATATACACTATTTTCTTCAACACATTTGTCTTTATTCATGGGTGGAACGTTTAGAGGGATGATCTTCGTTGTCTTTTATGGTTGTATCAAGTTTTGACCTCGGATTGCAAGTTTTGACCTCAGATTGTGACTGGCAGAACCAAACTTCATTCCCACTATTTGGAGACATCATATCAGAGTTTTGTGCACAAGAAACAATAGTTTTTTCGATCCTTGAGATTTTGGCCAGCACTTCAAAACCGTTTCTTGTCCCCAAACAGTATTTACTCTCACTTGTAAATCTACAAAAGGCGTCTAAAGTTCAAGATGACAAAGTAAATATCGAACAGTGATGACAGGGAATACTGGTCAAAATCAGTTGGAAATCTATATTACGTTCTTAAAAAAAGACTTTCCCCGGTTATATTAGATACTCGCCTCCAGCACTTGCAACACTGAGGGGGACCACTATGATATGACAAGGTGTATGGCCACTATGCCCAGTGCAATATAATTTAGGTCAGCAGGATGAAGATAAAAATATAGAAAACGTTAGGAACGAAAGATTAAAGGGGACAAGAGAAGATTTTTTGAGGATATAAGTTTCTTTAAATATGCACTTGATTGGTTGTTAAGTCTGATTTTCATTATTCATGGATATAGGCATTTTGCTTGAGGGTAGCTTGTCTGTACTGTTGTGGAATTATTCAAACAAGCAAAGTCAATTTAGCTTTATTTAAAACACACTGTTTGTTTCATATGAGCAAGCTATTCACCTGTCGTGAACATCAAGCTTACACCTATGATACAATTATTTCTATTCATTTGCGTGGAGGTAGAGCCGCTTTCTAAACATGTGACTCCAAAAGAAAAATACATTCATTAAGATCATGTAACCTACAACTTAATTCAGATCTTTGTGAGATAGTGGCCAATGCGCCTTTGCCAGCTACGAAGGATATTTTCGTTCCAATGGGAAGATTAGGGCCAGTGAATAGTGTATTAATTCTCACAACTAGATGTTCTAGACACAATTATGTTAGGCCAAAAAAATAATAAGTTTAAGTCCTTTCCATGGCAATTGCTTCAAATTGATTTAACGAATAGCTACAAGGGGGGATTTTTTTCGCCCGCGAACTTTCTATTATGATTTCACCTTGGCTCCCAAGTTTAGTTTGGTAGCTTAAAACCACGAAAACTTGCTGTCAAAGTAAAATGTGGTCTTACACCAGCTATCTTGACTTCTTATGCGGAAAATTGAACATTTTTCACTCAGCATTTCTTTTGTAATCTCCGGGATATTATTTTTATAATCCGTCAATTATTCTCCCACCTTGATTGTTTAACAAGAATTTGGTGTTAAATGTTTAACCAAAAAATCACTGTGGAAGACAACTGTACTCTATGTGAAGATGCATTGGACATGTTACTCTATATAAACGATGGCATCTTGTTTGGCTCAAAATTCGCGCCCCACCAAACAGGATATTTTAAGTTTCTCTCAGCAAAATAGGCTAACTTTTACTCCAATTCAAATGAAACCAATTAAACGTTTCCTGAATGCCTGTTATCCCTCTTATAAACCAATCAAACGTTTGAGCATTTTAATTATTTTTTTATTCGCATGTAGGTTTTTTTTTTTACTAACAAGTATTGTATATTTCTTAAAACCACCTCAGTGCAAAGTTTCAAATTAAACATAAATCACAAGGTCATAGCTATTTTTATTAGACAAAAGAAGTTTTTATGCATTTTCATTTTGAAAGTCCTTATGAACAAAAGAAGGTTTCATTTATGTGGTTTTTATTTCAGACCATAATGTTATTCAAAATGCAATGCTTCTGGTTCAGAAGAATGTGAGAAAAATTTTGTTTTTGGTTGGTGTAGGCAAAAGCTTTGTGATTTCGTATTGGGATATGTAGGAAATTGCATTGGGGAGTTTCAGACATTGCAATGAGTGGTCAACTGCTTAAATATCGGGTGTGGGGGTTAAGGTGATCTCCTCTTTCGACAAAACGTATGAATTCGCAGAAACCTAAACGGAATAAACTACACGTATGTGGTTTATTTCGTAGGGCTCCGAATTCCATAGTGTTCAGAAAGAAGTAGGTCACCTTAAAGAAACACGCTTAAATATCAAGTGATTGTATAATAGCACAGTGATGGTAATTAGGTCAGGCAAGACCGCTAATCAGGCTCATTCAGGAAATTGTACGCTTTTCGACAGAATAAGTTACCAAACCTTAAAAGTATCTCCTTTGCCACCCGCAATGGACATTATTGATTAACTAACCATGCTGTGACTTTGACAGTCGGCGATCCCCGTATAATTTTTCACATTCGTTCATCACGCGCTGTTTGGAGCTTACGTGGTTGCGATATTGCAGAAGTTTCGACAACAAAGGGACATGACAAGCGACACCACATGCAGCTGGTACCCAGCAACCCCGGGGTACACAATATGGAATTAGAATGACTTGCTATTGTTATTACAGGAATTTACAGCTATTAGATTTCTCAATAGATAATGTATTACATTTATACCCAGAGCTTTATACCTTTATAAAAAAAGACGTTGTCGATCCTTGATTAGTCCAATAAAGGGGCAATAATGCCTTTTTACGAAGGCCGGGCATATGTTATAAAAAATTATACATACCAATATATGAGGTGAATTCAATCTCTCAAACCCATTTCCTCTTCAAAGACGGTATTGATTTTAAATTTTTATATCCATATTGTTTTGGATGGCGTAACCTGGGTCCATCAACGAGTGCCGGTGAAACGATCACATAGATCTCCCACATTGAAAAACATAACATTTAAAACGTGTATTGTGGTGGCAAAGAATTCAAAATATTCGAGAACATTAGAATGTCCTGGGTGGATTAGATATCTTTATTATTATAGTGCTATATACTTCGAGTGAAAATAAATAGTCCAATGCATTGGAGAATAGGTAGCGGAAATGTCTTGATTTTCGGTTAGATTTTGTCAATACACTAAACCCGTCAAGGATGTTCTCAGAAGTTCTTTTCACCTTTAGTTTAAACAAATGTTTCTATGTTTAGACATGAAAGGGCAAGCTTATAACTGAAAGTACAAGCTTTTTAATAATCGTAGAGTTATCTAAATTTTATAGTTTATATAGTTTCCCTTTAAGGATTCGTAAACGCACGTTCTTCTAGCCCTGAACAGTGAACACAAACCGCACACGAATTCGTGTTAAATGAGTCAATTTGATCTGCGATCAACAAGAATAGGGTCGGAGAATTAGGCATAATTTAATCTACCGGGAAATGTCCATTCAAATTCACGAAATAATGTCCATGTAAGAGTTATTTGAATGCTTTACATTCACCAATGAATTGTTTAGAGGTGGCTCAACTATCGGTTGATCGTCAGTTTCGCTCGCTTCTTTGAGGTTATAACCGGTTTTTATTGTTCTAAACACATTTTAACCGTTAAGAACCGCTAGTCAACCGGCGGGTGAATTTTGAAGCTGCTGATCTATAAGAGATTTACCGCTGTGATATTCTTACCATATTACGGAATAAAGCTCACGCACGCAATTGCGCGCAATGACTAGCGTGCATCAGCTTTACTCCGTAATACTACCTGGAGCGCTAAAAGTATCACAGCGGTACATCTATTATGGAACGCTGCCCTGAGTGAGTGAATGGCGCGGCACGCAAATCGGCATGCATATCACATTGCATTGTGGAGAATGCTACAATCAGGAATTGTGAACTTTATCAGCCTGTGTATTGCCAAATACGGAGAGGAGTATTACATAATAATGCCCTAATTTAATCCTCTTATGCCTCGAGTTGTTTTGTTATACTTGGTCAGTTGCTTATCATGCAAACAAAGCATGATAACGCTATATAAAAGTGAACGGGCTGCAAATATATCCAGGACATTTGTCCTATACTTAACTATGGGAGTTAATTTTATTTTTGGAATTATTTTTAATTCTTGATAGTTTGCATAACTGATACAAGTACGGTGTTTATGATATGTAGAGACTACCATTGAAGCACCACGGGTGTCAGTACTCAAGGATAAAGAAACACGAGGACATTTCAAGAAAGAAGCGCTCCCAATTGTTTTCGAACCTGTTTTTTTTTTTTTAGTTTAGTGGTTTTTTTTGCATATTTGGAATGATTACCAATGTATTAGATCACACCTGAAGTGAGTTAGCCAAATACGCCGTCGTTATGTAATAAGATAATTAACATGATGATCTGGAATTTTCTGTCATGCACGACTGAAAATCAAAGCATATTTTTCTATGGGGACGATTACGATATCAGACAAGTTCAAAAACATAGTTTTTGGTTTTCATTTTTAATTGTTTGTCCAATAAATCTTGGAAACGTTCTCGGTAGGACTTATACAACCGATCAAGTGCAAATTGAGAGAAATTCGTATCCTCAAAAAATCTCCTCCTGTCCCTTTATAGATCTTTAAGTTCAATATTAGGTAATAATCTTGACTGATTATATAAGAGGGGTTTGTCAACGTCTTATGATATTCCCCATGTCAATAATTGTTTGCATAACAAAAACAAATACAATAAAGTGTTGATAATTATAGGAACAATTTGAACGATATCATTTTGCAATTTTCCCCCGCAGAGTATTAACTTAAGTCCGGATATTTCGCAATGTTAATAAGCAATAGAGCACCATTCATTAATCATGGCGGACAATTTGATACCACAAAGGTATCACCAGTTTGGGATTCAATCATTAACCAGGGGAATATCAGCGTGTATTGTATAATCCCATGAGAGGTAAAAGATTGGAATCAGAGGATAATCATTAAAAATATGACGTCATACGAACCGGAATAGCGTGTTATTTGTAAAAAGCTTGATATTCTCATCTATAAAAGGAAACAATTGAACTACTCTCGAGTCTGGCCTACTTTTCATTATTTAAAAGAAGTGAATCGTAATTCATCCTCTTCCTTTCTCTGTCTGTTTGTCTGTCTGTACGTATATGTGTTTCTGCCTGTCTGATACCACTCCTTCCTTAATCTGTGTGTCTGTAGATCTCTTCCCACTTTCCCCCTTTTTTTCTACGCGCTGTTTAAATTCTCAGCATTCGGTGAAAAATTTACACGAAATTGACATAAGGACAACAAAAGGGAAATGCCTATTGACCGTGAAATTAAAACGTATATCAAAGTCCATATTCATTCAATCTTGTATGCGTAAATATTTTATGTAGAGCGGAAAATTCGGTCACGATTCAGCTATTACCTGTCATTAAAAACATTTTAAGTACTGATTTGTGGACCTTCCCTTAAAGCAACAATTCGTGATATTTGGAGCAATACTTCAAAGTAATCTATTCCTTTGTTTTTACTTTCGCCTTCAAGTATCACTAACTTCATTTTTAAATCCAGAAAGCCAAGCTTGATGGAAGCGTGAATGGAAAATCGCCTCCACCTGTACAAATGAGCTAAATAAGATCGGGGATCCCCGTTTTTAATTTTAAAAATCATCATTTCAAAATGTATGGATCATCTAAATCCAAGCTATTTCGAGAAAAAAGGTTTATTTCATTGAAAAGAAAACAAACAGTACTAAAATCTCAATGTCAAGAGAAGTAGAGAGCGCATGTCATATGAAATCTTGTATAATTGTTTTAAGGCGCTATCAGAGATTCACCCGAAAGAGTCAAAATATTTGAAATTTGCTGGAATAGCTTAAGAGTAAAGGATAAATCTGCATAATTCTCATAAGTATTTTTTTTCAATTGAAAATTGAGAGAAAAAGAAAGACAACGGCAATATTCAAGGAAATCAACCTCCATTCAATGATGTGTTTTTATAAGTGTCCGTACGGACAATTATGACTAAAATAACCGATTTTATCTTTATTAGGCATTAGGCTGCGTTTGGTCTTATGTGGGGTAGGTTAACCGCTCAAGACATGCAAACGGCTGATTTTTGATGATTTTGGTGTCTTTCTGATTTATCAAATCACTGATAGTGCCTTTAAGGTTATATAAGATTTTAAAAAGAAATATCTTCCTTATGAAGAGGTCAATAATGAGGCCTTCCACATGAAGACGACACTGCTTAACAGATATTATCATCTTCCCACTAGTTTATAGAGTATGCTAATCCAGGTTAAGTCCTTGATCTTTTCTTTCAAGTGATCCAAAGGGTACATAGCACTTTCGCGATACATATCTTGGCAATTCTATATTCAAACGTCGTCACTATCTGCATGATCATGTGCAAAAGCTATTATTATTTTGTTTATTTGTCGCGCTCAAATATATTGTTTCGACAACTAGACTAAATGAATGAACGCCAAGAGAAAGATATTATTAAGAGAATAAGGGATGAAAAACGCACTCAGTGACTGCTTATAGATATTTAAACAATGTTAATAGCGTGTCCAAAATACAACTGCAAATTTTCGATCCGAAATATCATTGATATCATTCTTTATTCTAATTGAAATAACGATAACTGATCCTCACATCCTATCTATCCCCAAGGGTCCGTAGTAATAGGTCAAATTTGTAATGCTTATAGAATATTCTTCTGTCAAAGGATGAGTTCAGATCAGATCTTATCTTAAAAATTGATCTTTTAATATCCATATTCAACTAAACTATAATCAACTACACAAATCACAAGTCAACGTGGAGAGTGTTTGGACAATATTATTCATCTGACAGTTGAATCTTGAACATCTAAAAGTTTGTCAGTTCTTTGACAACATAAATAATGCTGTTTCACAAACAATATTTTCACTGGCTCCTTTAAACTTCGTATTGCATAACAGTTCTACGGATACGAATTACTTTTGTGATATTCACGTATTCAATTGAATGCAATGCGAGCCCTATTCCTGGTTTGTAATGTTGCCGATTGTTACCAATTTATTATTTTTGAGCGTATTTTACCACCAGATTCTACTTAGGCTAAACTAATTTAAAATCTTAGCCAATGCAGCCAATCAGACATTACTTTAATTCTGTTATTCTACTACTGCTTTGTAAGGACACCAATATTTATCTCTTTATTAGGCATTCTACGCATTCTTGTTCATTTAAATATGTCAACGCATCACTTAGTAAGGTAATAAATGAGGATCCCCTTCTCAAAGTTTATATACGAAAGTTTGAAGATTATTTCCTATAGTTTGAAGGATGTTTAATCTGAACTTTTGGGCCCAATCTCTGGCAAATGCAGGGAACATTGTAAATTAAGGAGGTAAGTACATGGGTAAATTTGAAATCAAGTCAAATTGTGTTTAAAGGTACACCAATACATTTGCTTCATTAGGATTAAATTGGTATAGTTTGTTAAGGTTCCGCCCTTTAGTTACACCTTTATAGTCTTATTAAGGTTCAAGGTCATCTTGGGGTACAAGTTAGAGATCAAATTGTAATACGGTTCTAAGTCGTCTATAGGGATCAAGGAAACTTGAATTGAGAGTTGGATACAGTGCTGTCACCCAACGAGTTAAAATGCATTTTCCGTTGCAGTATGACCGAAGCAACCAATGGGCTACCGTTAACTTCTTGAGGTCTGCTATCTTTCTTAAAGTCTCTGCGATTGGCTCATTGAATGATATAACACGATATAACCGCTCAGTAACCAGTAAAAATTGATCTTCTATTATGCACCTTTAAACTTTTCTTACCATGTCTTTGATTAACTAATCATCATTATAACCCTCGAATTATCCAATAATGAGATAGACACGACCCTCCAAATACTTTCCGTTGTTTTATTCAATAATTTGTTTCTTATAAATGCAAATACTGATTTGGAAGGCGCATGAAAAATTACGCATTCTAATGTCACATAGGCCATGAGCTGTACAAAGATATGGAAAATATATAGGAGTGAACAGGTACTTAATATTTATAGGATATCTACCATGGAAACAGTGGTTTTTTTTAGAAATTTTGGTTTGAAGTTTTCACAGTTTCTGAGTTATCTGATTTAAATGGATGTTTTGGTTGAAATTACTTCAGTTTGGCGGATTTATTCATCTTGATAATGTCTACTTCAATAGAAAGTTTTTCTTAAATAAAAATCATACATCGATTTTAGACCTTTTGCAGACAGAGTTAAAGGTGCCAGGAAATGAGATGATAAACCAATTCCAAATATTTATGGGACATTCCATTCCAATAAACAGGGCCAGAAAAAGTATACACTACCAGTGACATCGTTAGTGAAACTATTGATTTTCAGCCAGTGTCATGAATAGATTCACACACCAGTCACCTGGAATTTTCTATTACTCTCTGAAAAATCAATGATACCACAAAAGATGTCATCACCAACCCAAATATTGAATGCGTTCTGGTCCCTCCTTGTAGACTTGACACAAATCACATCAATTCTATTTGTATTTCCTGGGACCTTTAAGCATTTGCCTCCAATTATGGCCTTTTCGACCCAATCTGAGCAAATGATCGGCATAGGAGGAGATAATGACACAAATGTCTTTCCGTTAACGAAATGCAAGAATAATATTATAACAATCATATCAAAAATGCTCTATGACTTTATCAAAATTGCTAAAAGTTAAAACAATGTCAAAACAATCGGTATCATGCGCTTTATCCCGTTAAACAAGGCACGTGATACAGCATAAGTGTGAGGGTATAATAATTATGCCAAATTTTCAAATCAAGAAGAAACGCGAGTGCATTAGCAGTTGTTATCGACTTACCGATTTTCAGAAATGTAAGCAATAGAAAACCGTCGGTTCTATTTTGGTATTCATTCGCCAATCCATGTCCGTAATATAGGGCCATCTTATGCTTTTGCATACGTGTATATATTCATTTATCATTCTCTTCATACTATTTTATCTCACATTTCAGATCCTTCATTATACCAACAGCAGAAGCGTCAAGTTGCCTCTGTAACCGCTCTTGGAACAGGCTTGGGTATATTAGCGTCATTGCAACACGACTTATTACGTGAGATTCAAATTGCTAAACAACGAGAGCTCAATAGACAATTAATGACTGCCGGAGGAAAGAGATAGAAGACGGGATAGTGGATATGAATATCATTGGTCTTCTTATCTTGTAAGTACCTTTTGCACTATCTTCATGATTATTTGTGCTTTTCTTCTTTCTTAAAGGTGGCGTGTTCTGCGTCCTTTGGGACCCCCCTGATCACCCGGAAATAGTATCGATTTGTATATCCGATGATGCCGTATTTTTCACATTGTGGTCCTGAAATTGAACCCTCAAATCTATTTCATTCCCAAGATATAAACAAAAAAACGCCGTTTTAGTGGTTAACCATCAATATTAGTACAGTATTGAATAGGGCTTTGCAACATGGATTATTATGTCTACCACAAAGTTTGTTTCCCACGGTACTTGATGGGGTGCATGTGCAAGTGCCAGGCTCTCATATCAAGTAGAGAACACAATACACATAAATCGGAACAACCACCTTTAATATTTTAGTTGTATTTGAGAGAGTAAAATATTTGTTCTCAAAGAAAGTACATTCTCTATTCCTATCAAATGATACCGTTGAAATGGAATACCTGGCTCATGAAATAAAGAAGTTTATTTTTAAGAGCATCCGTGTTTGAAGTATGCCACAAAGCGGGAGGAGTGATAAAGAAACGAGGCTAAACTAACAAAAGAGGAAATGTAAAGCATAACATCTTTCACACTATTTTTTCTTTTCGGCTGTTCCTTAATTAATATAATTGCAATCATTGTACATGTACCGACGGTGACGTCGGAAATAATCTCTAAAGTGGTTTGAGAGCGGATTCTGAGACGATTCCTCTTTCCTAAAATAGGTTCTTCGCACATGGTTTGAACCTATTTGGATATACGTAACCTCACGTCGCGCAATGATCCCTGATTTCCGCTTATATCCGCCTCCCCCAATAAGGAATTAGCAAGTTAACTAAAGCATGTTGGTGTCATTGTTTCTATGCTGCTTTTTTCCTCTAAGTGTCTCCTCTATCTATATCTGCATTTCTTTCTATTCCCCTCTCGCTCGTTCTCTCTCTCTCTCTCTCTCTCTCTCTCTCTTTCTCTCAAGGTTGAAATGTATACAGCGTGTCCCAATAAAAACGCAACACTTGGTGCCAGCCGCCATAATATTTAAACAAAAGCATATGACTATTTGATCTTTGTTGTTAGGTAAGGTAGGACTGTTAGCTAATATCCCTGAAAAGTACCTTTAGTCCCGGGGTGGGTACTCAACCCAAAATTGGGTACAGGTGTGCGTCCGCCAGGTAAAAAAATCGACCCATGTTTATAGTGACCAAATTGTTCAAAAATATGACCCATTTATATATTTGGTTCCGAAATTTCGACCCATTTGTATAGTTGGCTTTGAAATTTCGCACCATTTTCATAGTAATCTTAGCAAAATTGGCCCATTTCCATAGTTACTTTTCAAAAAATCAGAAAAATCAACCTTTTTCATTGTGATTTTACCGAAATTCAGAAAAATCGACCCATTTTTATAGTAAATTACGACCAAAAATTGAAAAATGGACCCATTTATATGGTAGCAATGACCTATAAAATGACCCATCAATATAGTAGCATAGTAGTAAGGGGTTAAAATGTGACCCATATCGGCGGCACATATGTACCTACCCTTTTCCACTGAGTAATCCCCCCGGGCCTTTATAGTGCTTTGATTTTTGATATAACAAATAACAGAAAATACCGCTAAGTAAATTACTTGTATATCTTTCTTTCTTTCTTTCTTTCCAAAGCCTGTCTTCGGATACCTGACATCATATAGAAGACACGACCCCTAAGGTACTTTGCGTTGTTGGAGTAACTGCCTTGACTGTGTAGACGCCAACAAATCTGGGAAGCTGGGCATTTCTTTAATGGATCTTCAACATTGTGTTATTGGTCCTCAGTGGCAACAGACACTGGTCTAATTATGCAAATTAGCAGGTGACATCACTCATATCATCCGGTACATACATGCCAAAGTGTGTACTCTTGCAAAGCGTTTCTAAACCGTTACAAAAATTTTAAAATTACACTTTTCAACGGCCCTTCAAGTCTTTTGGTGTATCTTTTAAACATATCAACTTTATAGGTTGGAATTTTCTTAACACGTGGTTTAGAAGAAGAGAAAGAAGCAAATGAGAGACCAGACTCAATAATTGTCCCTAGTTGTAAAAAAAATGGAATAAAGCAAAACATATATTTTAGAATCAAAACAACGTCATTTTATTTTAAATATATCTCTTGCAAGTGACTCTATGATATGCCGACACCGCTTCGTATGTCAACGCAAGGACGGTGATAAGGGGTGAATTTCTATTTCATGTAAAATTTACTACCATAATGGTTTTGAGTCTGAAAACATAAATTATATTTTCAAATTTAAGGTTCAGGTACATAGTATTTCTTTTATATTACTGTGTTTTGGGTGTTCTGAACAGAGTAGTGGTGTAGACTATATTAGTTTTAATATTAGACCTGTGTTGTCTTTACTGCCGACGAATAAATCAATAATATAACCATGTATTTTATTTTATATTTAATATATATGCTTAGTGTAGAAATGTAAAACTTTATAATTCTCAAAAAAATGGTTTTTTTCACATTTTACCCGTAGCACAAAACAATAATAGTAGATGGAAATAGTGTTAAAAGCGAAATGTTGCTTGTGTCGATATAGCAGATACAAGCAACTGCTCCGCCCTCAGGCGAAATACGGCGCGCATCTGCACTGACGCGAAACGCAGCATTCTAAATTTAATTCTGGCTCTAAATGGAGTAACCAAATGTGATTCCTTACCATAGAAATAGAAAGTTGACAGATCGGTACAATAGAAAAATGACCAAAGTTATCACAGTACTTTTAATCAAGCATATTGTTTTTCAAAAGTGTTAACTATTAGGATAGATATTTAACTGAAAATGGGCAGTTTTGGGAGAAAGAAGGACGTCTTTCTTAGAAATATCGTGGATCGATATAGCTCAATGCTCACAATATAGAGAAAGCTTATTATATTCATACTGACCATTATATTCTTGCTTGTGTATAAGTGTACAGATTACATTGATGTAAAACAAAATATGACAACGATTGCCAATGAGTCATTGTGATTTTAATTTTAATCAATTATTTTAGCATTGAGAGCCGTGCTGACCACGTGTTACTTGGTTGTTTTAAATCAATCTGTTATTCTCTGGATCTGCGCATGTGCAATGTTTCTTCTCAGCCAAAATGAAACAAGTCATATTTGCAGTGGTTGTGCGCGAGTCAATCACATAGATTGTTTGTATGCAAATATAATGCGCGAGTGTATACTTCCGTGGTAGTTTTATCGGGATGTCGAAAGGGAATAATTAAAAAAATTATGCGAAGTGTAAGGGTACGATATGATATTATGTTAATCATTTATAGTCAATCATTTGGCCCTAGAAGCAGATATTCTGTAAGTAATTTGCAGAAATTAGTAGATAATTTAAGCTTTATCTTACAATTATGAACAAATCACGAATTTTGAAATACGGCCGTTGGTAAGCTCATTGGTCGAACATTTGTAATTACAAAGAATGGTGTGATTTTACGGAAAATAAATATATCTTAAACATTCAACTAACGTCGATGGCGCATTAATAATTAACTTTTCTGATTTTACTCTACATGTAAGATAGACGGCAAAAACCCAAGCAATTCATAACACAAAGTATCCGTTACATTGGGATTACAATTCACGTTTCACGTTTATGATCTTTCAACACGTGATTAATTATTTCCAATTCGTTGAAAACTTAAGAACACTGAAGTTTAGAGTCAAATTTGGCTTTTTGGTTAATATATTGTCCAAATTTGAAATGTTTACACAAAGAGAATTCTTTAAATATAAATATGTTAGAACAATAAATGACGCAGTGCGGTTTTTATGTAGTCCAGTCTGACCAACTTACTTGATCTGAATTATAATCAGGTGGAATAGTTCTTTAAAAATTCGTAAGATAGATAGGATCATGTCAAAATTTAGTATGAATGAATAAAACATTCCGAAATAAATTTTTGAACATGTAGTTTAAATATTGATGTTAATGATTCGCTGAGAGGCTATAGGATCACGTGCAATGGCGCGTTTACAATAAATTTACAACAATTCATGTATTATTAATATCACATAAACCAACGCTTTTCTTCTATTTGAACTCATTTGCGATTGAGGACATTCATAAAAGGCTACTTCAAAGCACACTTTAGTGAATCAATCATCATTTTAAACGTGTCAGTTTAATGCTTCAAGTGAATTAGAATAGGAACTCTTATTTTTATAATCTTCGCCTTATTTTGATGTTTTTATATTACTAGTAATGCAGTTTCATTGGCGTTCCAAGATTAATTCAATGTGTTTAACTTATTTGAAATATTCTCTCCCTCTCAACCGCCTATCCCATGAAATTGTCCGTCACAAGTACATGTAGCGCCGATTGAGTGTTTATTTTTGTTTATGTAAATATTCGTGGTTTTCTTGTAATGGAGTTCAAGTGGTCCGAATAAATTTGCTTTGATCAAAATCACATGTTTAAGAATGTAAAATCTAGAGGTTCCGGACCATTCTAGACGAAAGCCGAATACAAATGAATGGTCGACAAGCTGATAAATTCCATTTCCAAATCTTCCCGTTACCATCCTTGAATATCATTGGCAATACAAAAAAGGGTTTTAATATTGTAAAATTATTTTTGTGATAATGTAACTATAGCGTATGAAAACAGTCAGGCTCCGATATTGTGGAAAACAAAATATCTAAAACGCATTTATCAATCTTCAAGTACAAAAGCCTTATGCTTCGACAAACTGTTTATGATGTGTGCGCCAAATGAATTCATGTAAGAGGGTTATTTCGTAAAATAAATAGTCAAGTAGCGCATTTGTTTTCGCATTTTAAAAGATTATGCCTCATTAAAATTTTGTAAATAGCACAATGCAAATCCAAATTTACCTCCAAACTATGTTTTTAGGTTCGAACTCCCACTCAATCACACATTCCCTGTATTTGCACCTTTGCATTACCGTGTAATATTTGGTTTCAACAAGTAAATATTCATGTTCTAATAGTAATTACTAGTATTCAAATAGACATTTAACATTAATCAGAAGCGAAGTTGTGCACCAAAATAAAACGAGATGTTGAGATTTCTTGTACGTTTTAATATTTTAATCTGTAAATAGCTATATGCCTGAAAATTACCAAGCCTTCTACCTGAATAATAAACTAAATTTATACTATGGTGTGTCTTTGAATTTTGTTTTATCTGAGGTTTAAGGGTTTACAATTTCATTCCTAGTGACCTTTCCCCCAGATAAGTGTGTCAATGGAAACACTCAACCATTCTCGACTGATATGTCAAAATCATCTCAAAGTTGATTAAAGTTGCATTATATCAGACCTGAAATTGATCTAATTTAGTTCATAATGTTCTTTATTAAGGCCGAGAATCACAAGACTAGAAACGTTAGTATTAGAAAGACATACCTTACCATAATGTAACTGTCGATTTTAAAAGGTGAAATATGTAGACTTTTAGTACTGTAAAATTAGTATTTGTTCATTTCCTTATTGTTACTTGTAGTTAATGGGTCTGGACAAATACGTTGCTGTCTTTTGTTTTAATGATAACAATACTTAAGAGTAATTCTTTACTGACGCTGTAATCGGTTGCTTGTAAATAAATTTAAAGCTCGTTTCGTAGTATAATTGTAATAAATAGTATGTTGGAATATTTTTTTCAAAAAGGGCAACTGGAATGGTGTTGGAAAAGCTGAGATTTCAGAAAAAGAGTAAAATACTGTAATTTGTGATTACAAAAGCCTCCGAAGCTTATCCCTAAAAATTTGTTCCACTTTTCATCTCTGCGAAAAAATTAACGGCCCCGCATTTAACAGTCAATGACAGATTCCAAAAATAACCTCTTGGAAAAATTTATCACTTTCTGTGACGGTTGTCATTTTTGCTCTTAGGATGATTTATGTATGTTTCTTTTAACGATTACTACGCCTCAATTAAGTCCAGACATTACTTATCATGTTCAGTCCAATCAAGTACCACGCTGAATAGACCTCAGCAGACTTTTGACAGACATATTTACGCTAAGATTTCCGTTTGCGATTACCCAAAGGAAATAAAGCGCACAGAATGGGCAGACAGACGAAATTTATACTAATTTCAGAATGTCAACCCTGAGGGAAAACGTACATCTTGATTAGTGTATCTCTTGTGTACGTGAAGCGACCAACATAACGTCCTCTTACCGCAACCAGATACACCTTTAACTTGGTTTTTGTTATTCTTTTGGTTGTTTTGGTAAAACAATGTAGCTTATTTTACCTTCCCTGTATAGATGTAGACCTTAGACTTGTGTACAAAATAAAATAGAATTTCAGGTCGAGAATGTCAGCTTTTATGTAATTCATTCAATTTCCAGGGTTAAGGTGTAAATTTACTTGAATTCTATTTATAAATGCGCCGTCTTGAAGATTTGTGCCTGTTCAGTATTATAAGAAGACTATAATATATAATATATATATACATATATATATTGTAATATGTGATGTTTCCATTTTTGTCTTGAAAATAAAATTCAAAGGTTCTGATGTCAGAACTTATTTTCTACTTGCTTGATATAGTAAATGTATTTGTGCATGTTTTCATTTATTCGTCGTAACGTGGGCATGTCACAAGGCAAAATAATATGTCACAAGGAAAAATAATATATCTTGGTCTCCACAAAGCCAACGCCCTTATTGACGATTACGTCATAAGTAATCTAGGGTCTTCGCTGTCAAAAGAAGCAATATGAATAAGATCTTGTGCCACTTTTGAAATAAGACTCTTTCATTAAAATGTCCACATTGAGATAAACAATTGTACACACTCGTCCTTTTTAAGCTAAAATAATACATTTTCAAATTGTTTATCCACTCGCATAATCGCTGCTAATCCTTTAATTGTATCATCGTAAGTATGATATAGAGGACAAAATCCTACAACTTACTTTCAAATTAAATCAATTCTTCCCAAGAAAAATGAGGTGTGTTATTTTTTATGCAATATCGCAATATGTAACTTAGTTGGGTTATAACCAAAAGAGTTACATTAAAAAAATCAAATCAATTTCAAAATTAATGTTAGTTATTTTGAACATTTAAAGATGCAACGAGAGATTTCAAGACATCCATATATTGTGTCATATGTAGTAATTTCATATAGATTAGATATTCCGTTAATTTCTTACGTTGTATATGACTCAGAAATGTCTTTTAATTCGAAATAAAAAGTTGATGTTGATTTTTATGATTTGCTACTAAATTTCAAATTTTGTAGAAAAGAAATAATTCTCAAAAATCAGGGCTTTCAATATTTTAGCGACATTATATATGTGGAATCTCTTGTTGCACCTTTAATAACAAAATCAGAACAGGGCTTTCTGGTATTCTTGGTAGTAGCAGCTGCATAGCACACGTTTTTAGCAGCTCGTAAATATTCTGAACATAAGTTGATTACTAAGGCGGTTGACTACCGATTCATGACGGCTAAACCGGTTTAGTAGCAGCTCCATAGCACACGTTTTCGCCAGCTGTTAATATTCCGAACATGTGTTGATTACCAAGGCGCGGCTCAAAACTCGACCGACGGTTGACTGCCGGTTGTTGACGGCTAAACCGGTGTATAACAACAGTTTAACCGCTTTAGAACAACAGAACTCTAATCCAACCGCAAAGAACTAGGCGGACCGACGAGTAACATGATGTTGCGTTTCGAAATCGCTGTTCTATAACAGATTAATCTCTGTGATATTTTAGCGCTTCAGGTAGTCTTACGGGAATAAAGCTCATGCACATTAGTTATTGCGTGCATGAGCTTTATTCCGTAGGACTGTATGGAGTGGTAAAGTATCACAGCCGTTAAGCTCTTATAGAACAACGGCGTTCATGCAATTGCCTCATCAGAACTTGACACATAGCGGTATCGCATCCACACATAAAATACGCTCTAACCATAGATCAAATAGTACGGCCATAAATGACGGTCTTCTCTACGTTTGGGTAAGATGGTTTGGATATGGTTCTCTAAAGGTTGAAGGATGCTGAATCAGAACTTTTGAGTCCAACCGCTTGGAAATGTGAGAACAATTCCTAAGGAGGTAAATTTGAAATCGCGACAAATTATGTTTAATGTGCACCAATGTATTTTCTCATTATGGGGATTAACAAGGTATATTTTGTTTTTCCTAATAGGATTCAGGTCATCCTGGGTTATAGGTCACTTATTGCCCAGGTTTTGTTGAAACTGGAGTCAAATATTTGCTCTAGTCATATTGAAACAAAAAATGCATTTTAACCCTTTGAAGTAAAGTGATACCCATACACCATGTAGAGCCTTCTAACATTTTGCCCTCTATTTTTGCACCCAAAATGTAACACACGTCGTAAACTAAGACAAGAGAAACAATTTGACCCTAGTTTCAACACAAACCGAGCACTAGGTAAGCTACTCCAGGATGACTTTGAACCTTAACAGGTGTAACATAAGTTCGGAACCTAGACTTTTTTTAAATAATGTAATGAGGCAAATGCATTGTTGCACATTAAAACATAATTTGGCCGTATTTCAAATTAACCCCTGTACTAAATTTACCACCCTTCCTATTTTACAATGTTCCCTACATTTCCTAGAGGTTTGAGCCAAAAATGCTGATTCAACAGTATTCAAGAAAAAAAACATCTTCAGACGGGATCGCATTTAGGACCATACCTAAAAACGAAAGAAACATGTCATTAATACTTAAAGCGAAATAATGCACATTTTGTAAGAGTGACCCTCAATTTTAAAAAAATGCACAGTTTATGGTTGGTAATTGTCTTGGAAACTATACCTGCGAACGAGAATGCTCAAAAATGCGTATTTATCATAAAATAACCGAGAATTGGGATCCCAGATTGTACTTAACGGCAGAGCTGGAAATGCTAAGTTTATGTCCGTCCATGATGAAATAATGCCACCTCAAGAAAATTACCTCTAACTTGACATGCTTGAACCAACAAAACAACTAATGGATGAGCGTAGACACGTACATGGAGCTATTTCCCGGGTATTTCACATTGGAAGGCCGTTTCCAGCAGCCGTTGAACTATTATCGGAGATGTCCGATATTAATTATTGTAACTACAAACCTCCTTCATTTGCGACACAGAGACAAGCTTAACCATTCCCAGGTATATAACCGTGTAAAAATCTCAAAATATTTGGAAAATTGGGGGCGCTCCTCAAAAAATGTGCTATTATTGCTTTAAGTAGTTAGCTGCGCTGCTGCATACTTTGCTTGCTGAACACGCAACACCTGGTGACCAAAATGAAATCCTGAAACATTCGCTTTACTTCAAAAACGTAAACTGCACATGCACAGCCTGTCTAAAAAAGTGTTACAATAAATAAAATGGTTAAATATGAAAGGTCCAAATAAGTCATGTTTACTTGGCATAATATTAAAGAACAAAGATCAATAAAGTTTGTGTGTTTGTTTGTTTCATCTTATTTGCTTTTGTCAATCCAGAGATATAATCAATTTAGTGCGATACACGAAAATCAATGTTGTGCTACTTTTATGCATGGGCAGAGTTGTTTCGCGAAGTTGTGCCATGCATGCTCACAAAGATTGCAACGTGACAAAAGAAACAAAACACACATTAAGGTAAACAAAGAAAGCCTAGTTTTACTGAAGATAACTTCCACCATTGCGTAACTGTTTTCGCATCTTTTAAAGTTTCTTTATAAATTTAATCCCTTTTTAAAGAATTTCATATCTTACCAAATGTGAATAACTTATGTTTAACTAATTCTTTCACCATTTCCACTCAACCATAAAGTGGCACAAACTCGATTAAATCTGACCTCCAAAATAACAAAAATTACAAACGATTACAATTATTATGCAAACTATGTTGGAGAATTTGTAAAATATAAAACCCAGAAGCTATTAAAATTAATAGTTCAATTGAGGGCCAATGATCAATACCGCAGTATTGTTAGACAATAATTGGTAATATGGGCGATAAAATTTAAAATCTCTATCATGGCAATTACACCCCTGGCATAGAAACATTACATCTTAACATTTAAGTTAGTAATCAAATAGAAAAGTCGAGCGAACAAAACTATTGACTTTAAGCTAAATAAAACATTAATGTATTGAAGGCGCCACGAAGCCGCCTCGCAGGTATTAAAGTCATTTTAAATGTTTTACTTTTGCATAATTGTTTGTGATGATAATGCACATCTGTAAAAACACTCATCTTATAAATATGGCCTCCAAAATAACAAAATTCAAAAATTATTAACAGATTATTGACTGGAGGAGATGTTTTAGAACACGAATTTCTCATATATAAATTGCACTTGATCGGTTGTATACTACCTACCGAGAACGTTTCGAAGGTGTACTGGATAAACAAGGTCAAAAGAAAACCGCACACTTTGTTTTGAACTTGCCCGCTGCCGTAATCGTCTCTATAGGAAACCGTGCTTTGATTTTCTGTCGTGCACGATAGAAAATACTAAATCATCATCTTATTACATAAAGGCGACGTATTCGGCTTATTCACTTCAGGTGTGATCTAATACATTGGTAAGCATTCCAAATATGCAAAAAACCTGGGTTCGAAAAAAATGGGGGCGCTTCTTTCAGGATATGTCATCATGTCTCTTTAAAATCATTATGCAAAAGATTGTGCAAAAAACTCAGTATCAACCCACACCTTCTGATTCAATATCTTTTGAATTTGTTTTTTTAGAATTTGTAATGGAGTCAATATAAACGTTTGCTACAGAATACAGACGGGAGACAGTGAGACACTAAACGTTAACACTATGCGTTATGCCGATGATCTAACCCTCATACAGTTGGTCTTTGAGAAGATTCAAATTTAACAAATGAGTTGACGACTCCAATTATAAACCAATATTAAATGAAAAGCAGTCATGAAAATGAAAAATTATGTCAAATGCTCATCGATGATGTAGCAATATCCCAGCAGTATAAAAAGAAAGGGAAGCAGCACATCAGATGCAAGGACTTCTCAAGGTCACATTTCTTCCATTTGCTGCCAACCTATATGCAGCTATATGGAGTTTCCGTAACCTGACCCACTTCTTTTCTGACACACTTATGAACTCGGAAACCTTAACGGAATAAACATATGATTATTCCGTGAAGGGTTTCCGAATTTATAAGTGTGTCAGAAAAAAAGTGTGTCAGATGGGTCAGGTTACGGAAACTCCCGCAGCTATATCATGGGCACTTCACTTCAAGAACTTTGCAAGATTTTGAAATTGGATAGAATAGATCTACTAAATCGTAGAAGTCTTCTCTCAGGATATAGAAAGAGTATCTGCAAATCCATTGTCGTCCAGCTACCGTTTGGAGAGACCAAATGACATAAGACTGAGTCTACTATCGAAGACTAAAGGTGTAGCTATGGAGGCATAACTGTGTGTTTCAACACTTGTGTGCGCTAGCCATCTTCAGGGAAGATTAATAAAATTCATCCTTGTCTACCTGGAGAACTAGTACATGTAGTTAAAATTTGAAATCATGTGAATTACTATACCGTTCTGATGCTTTTCACTAGGAAAGTGATGGATATTTTTCTGATAGTCTATAATAATCTATCGCTCCTGTATAGAGCCTGGCTTGTTAACTTAATTGATATGAGCGGGGTGCTAGTAATATCACTAATATGGAGGTCGCTGTTTCGAATCCGGTCAAACGCACGGGGGTGATTCAACACTTATGTACGCTAGTCATCTTTAGGGAAAGATTAATAATAGAAGAATTGAGTTGAGTTGAGGTTTTGAATTTGAGCGGCGTCTATCGGCTACTGAAGACCATTTACGCCGGTCCTGTTGACAAACAAAAAAACCAAAAAAAAAACGGGAAACATTTGTCCAAGAAGAATTGTTAACATGTTCAATCTTGTTGGTTTGATTATGTCCCGCCCAAGCTCTACATTCATGATTTTCAAACAAATCACGGTCCGCGCCGTTCTGATTGACAAACTCTGCGGTAAGCAAAATAATTGATTCGGTCTCGGATTTTAGCACAAAAGTAACATGTTTCATATCTTTACCCAAAAAGAAACGATACAGTGAGAAAAGGGTTAACCCTAAAAGACTCGTATCATTCAGCGATCTCGATAATACTCTCTCCTCAAATATCAATTTCACAATCAACACAAGACTTTGAAGACGTCTCCCTCGGATATTCCAAATGGTAACCGAAAACCAGTTAAGGTGTCGACTGGAGAACAAGTATGTAACTTTATTCTAAATTGCCAAATCCGGCCTACTGGTGTATCAGGGATAAAAAAACCCGAGAGAGACTGGCGTTTTATCTTATAGTTCAGTCAAATTACCACAAATGATGCTTAACCCAAAACTACTTGCAAAAGAATAAATTTCTCCATAAATTGTATTGAGAAAATCTTTAAGAACAGGAAAGTTAACCAAATAAAAGCATACAATATGATAATTTTTTTTTGGGGGGGGGAGACTATACAGGGTTAAATATACCAGCATGTTCATCGCCTTTTAAACCCTGGCGTTCAAACTTTGTCAACTTTCAATCGCCCTTCTGTGGAAATGAGAGTCAATATAACAAAATAACAACATCACTTTCCCGTTTTGTGGGCCCAATTAGAATATACTAATTGGTGCAAAACAATACATGGCGTTCCCACGAAGAACATAGGCCACAAACGTCAAAGAAACATTAAACTATGCAAAGTAGCTCCATAAATAAAATCAAATGTCACCAGCGATATAGGTACAATAAACCACAATTCTGGCAGAATTAACTACTTAACATATTGGGGCCCCCTCAAAATCTAATCTGATTGAATACCTCTTGCCCTCCTACACGCCACCAAGTTTCACCATATAGCTCATACATGTAAATATGTTAAAAGTTCAAATTTCTCATAAATATACTCATGCAGAAGTAGTGATTTTAAAAAAGTGTGCCTTTATAAGCGCCCTTTCAATAATTTGATCAAGCACTTTACAATGCTAAATGACCGCTGATCATTAGGCGCCAAATACGATATAACCTTTAGGGACATCAAATGATTGCAAGTCTTTTGAACTTCAGGCGAGACAAAAACGGTAAGCAAAGTGACTTCATATGCCCCGAACTGTTCTCTGTCATTCTTGTTCTTGTTTAATATCGATTATGTGGTTTCTTAAAATTCCCTTGTTTTTCCAGACTTGTACCAACCTAAACCAAACACACTATTTTTTTCATAATACAGTATTGCCATATCTTTTCAACACAAATATCGCTTTATATCATATTCATGGGCCTTACATTTTGTTTATTGCCTTCGTACTTACCTTGGTATTATTGATATGTATTCGGCTACATTAACTGTCGTCACTATCACTATTATGAGATGTCTAACTGACATTGGTGGTCATTTTGAATACTGGCCGTTAACGACCAGAAAAACAATGGAAATTTTACCTGAAGTGCAAATTTACATTTGAAGAAAAGCAGAAAACTTAACAAATATATTTTTTAATATGGGGGTACCGCCACTTCATTGCTCCCGATAATAGGTCACCATATTTCGCTTTATCAAATAAATACATCAAATGTTTATATGACAAGTTCTTTACTTGATGGCTTGGGTTTTTTACTGGTATTAGAGCAACTTGACGCAAAGAAGTGTATGAGATAATCAAAATTGCAAAAGCTTTATTAATAAAATAATACCTAATAACCAAATAGATTTTTGTAAGGTTATACGACAGTGTGTCCAGAAATGTAAAAAAAATAATAATTTTCAGATATTGCCAATTTCCACGGTTCAAAATTCAAATGGAAGCTGGTCCACATGTTTCGTTTTAAAGAGCTATATTCATCAAGAGTTTCTTCTTTTGCATCCGAATTAATCTTCATGGTATGCTGGAATATTAGTGCTAATGCACGAAACTTCTCTTCCCGCGTCAACCCCATTAATTGCTCCGACATTATTTTTGCCTGATATATTTGTTCCGGAGCCCCCCCTCGTGAACATGAAGTAAAATTGCCTCAGGAAAGGTACCTGAAGAAACTTTTGGAATGAGCATCATATCAGAGTTGCTTTCATCCTTCTGAAAGACAGCGGCTTCTCCTCCGATCCATTTTAAAGCGACATTACAGGCTGTTTTTCAGGGTTATTCATATAGGGGCACTCTTAGTTGGATTTACGCAATAGCGGCATCTCTTTCGGAATGCTGTGACAAGCAATAATAGGTATTTTCTTGATACAGATCGGTAGTAGTCCAGGGGTAAATGTGTAGTGCAGCGTGAAGGGTAGAAATGGAGACTTTTTCTAGTATAGATGTTTATTTATTTTTTTTTTACCTATAAATACAAATATATTTTGGAGGGTGTTAAAATTTGTGCAGTAGTATTTTTTAAAACGCCCCCTGAATTAGTCACCGCCATGACCCATTTCAAATCCAATATGGTCACCACCATGCTAAATCATTTAATCTCGTAAGTATTTCTGATAGAGACATAATTTGGCTCTACTCCCCAGGTTTTAAAGCTCGAGGAATCGACTGGAATGGTAAGTGATATGATTTGATCACTACATTGCCACAAAAATCTAATAGGTTTGCCGCAAAATTCCATATGACCCGCGGATCCTTAAACTACCACAACTTTTTTGACCCATTTGTGACAGAACACACACTCTAACCCATTTTTTAACATAAGGGCCCGTATTCCAAAAAAGGGGGGGTAATTTAGCGCGATTGTAAGCTAAGCAAACGTTTATAATGTGAGATAAACATATCGATTAGTAAAAACGCAAGTCCAGAAAGATTTTCAAGTTAACGCTATTTTAACCTACCAAAATGCATCGAAATTTAAACTAGGTATGGTCTAGTTTAAAGTGTTTTTGGTGTGTACTTCCGTCAAGTGCACGCCCTTCACTGTCCAATTTGATACCAGCAATGGTGCATATCAATCTCGCCCAGTCAGTTGGTGTATCATCTTAAACGCTACGGAAAGCATGATTACTTTTTGCGCTCACCTTTAAAAACAATAGGGCTTTTAACACTCAAGTTGCGTCTTTAAATAATGACCATGTTACTCGTGTTTAAAGCTTCTGTTTAAGCAAGCAAATAGTTAAAAATATGTTAAACGCGTTTACTTAAAGCAATTTTAATTAGCGATTTAAGCTAAAGTCGCGTTAGCTAATAATTTTTCTAAATACGGCCTTCCTGAAATATTGGAATAGTGATGACTGATCAATAACTATATCATGTGTATTTATTTAGGTTGGCCCCAAGCATTGTTAATATTAAGATGTAAAATAAGGGTATGAGATATTCTTGACCATTCGCCATCCTTATATGTCATTTTTGTTTTGTTACATATAATGCATTTCCAGATTATGTACATTATAGCTGTCATTTTTAGATCTTTAAAACCTTCAAATTACATATAATTTGTATTATACTAGTTATATCATCCGACAATTATGACTCAAAGCTAAAAAAGCATAATCTTATGTCTTTGCACATTATAAGCTTGCATCTAGTATGTTGTTTTGGCAACATGCTTAAATTCAAAATGAATATAATACAATTTGTAAGGTTAACCCCTAAAAGAGCCGGGCTTTTGGACGTCCATCTCACCGCCGGGGGAGCGGATTCCGCCCCCCCCCCCCTTATCTCGGAAACGATTGATTAATTATCATATTGTGGTACAATGGATGTATTACCCCTTCCAATTCATTGAACAAACAAAAGATGACAAAATACCTTGTATTAGACGTCCACAGGTGACGCAAACATGACGTCATGCAAAATGCGACAATCTTTTACAATCGCAAAATTCATGGTTTTTTTCCGCCATTTTTTGAAGCAAAAGTTGGATTTTTTGGCCATGATGTGTGTCAAAGTATGCGCACACATGCTCTTACTACAAATAAATAAGTTAAACCATAGTGTAACTGTATCCTTAGCACAAAAAACTGGAACTGGATTTCTGCTGTTCCGTGTAATTTCTTCGCACGCAGTGCGCGATTTAACGCCGCGATTTAACGCCGCGTCATGATAGGTCCGATTTTGTTCAAAATGGTCTTAAGTCGAGCGCAAGGCTTCAAAGAAAAAAGTTATGTAGTTTCGGCGTGAAAAAATAACAAATAGGTGAGATACGACAAAAAATGTCGAGGGGCGGACCCCCCCCCCCCTTTTAGGGTTAAGGCTCTTACAAGGTAGCCATAATTATCTGTCATCTTGATATGTAAGCATGTTAACGCGCCAACAATTTTAGATATTTTTGATAGAAAAATATCTGAAAATTAAACAGCTTCTACTGTGTATGGAGCCCAGAATGATGTCTCTAAAACAAATACATGATGACTTATGGTCAAATTTATGAATTCTGGCCATATTGAATTTCGAAACGGCCATACTGGATTTGCTGGTAAAGTTGTGATCAAATCACATCAATAACCCGTTCAGTATATCCTTCGTGCTTGAAAACTTGGATATGAAGCACAAAATCATCACGATTTTAAAGAGACACTGGCACATTTGAAAAATAGTGCGCACTCTAGATTTTTCAAAATTGATATTTTTGCATGATTATAAAGCTTTTATATATATTAGCACTCACCTGAAATATACGCCCCAAATCAGCGGGCACTTAGGGGTAAACAGAACGATTTTATAATTAATGTCGCCGGCGACATTAATTCAGCAGACGACGTGGAAATGGAGTGTAGCACAAGAAAACACAGGCCAGAGTTGATTCTCACGGCTGCCTTGTTTGACCCGTCTGTGACCTTTTTCTGGTTTTAATATCAATGAGTACGAGTCTATGATATTCGTGTAATAGACACATTTGTTGGTTAAAGTTAGGGCAAACTTAAAGGTTAGCCTACAAAATACCTGGATGTCTTTAGCCTCTTATTAATGTCCCTATCTGCATTTGCGAGCAAATTAAAGACATTCATATTTTCTGAAAATGTGCCAGTGCCGCTTTAATGAATTTGAGGGTGATTGCGGTCATACTTTTTTAATGCCACTGCACCATTTTTGCACACCCTTCAACAGTTGTTTCAAAATGTATTGACTTTGGTCCCAATTTATTACAATATATCAATAGAAAGTGTGCACTACATTTATACTTATTGCCCCCAGACTATATTCTTTAGATTAGTCAATCGACCATGGAATATTATTTTAGTTTGAGATCCTAGTCTCTAACAGAGACAACTAGAGAACAAACTATAAGGTCTATACAGCCCGATGTATGCTAGTGTAGTTTTACCATTTATCGGGATCATTTGTGCCGCTAGATATCGTAGGAGGGCCTCATTGACTCACTTTTTGTATTAAAATGGACAGCCTTATTAATGTTTTCAAAATAAGTGTTAACTTTTACTTCTTTATGACAGCTTTCAAGATATTGATCAAGTTTAGGTTGAATACAAGAGACTTCTGCAGTCCTATCTTCACGTATTACATAGAGAATCCTGCTTAATACGCAAGACGTGTGATGAACACGTATATTGTTTGCTTTGGGCCGTGTGGGTTTCCCCCAGAAATTTAATCTGGGGGATTGAGTATGATCAAAGAAAAAACACACTACATGCATATCATTCACATTACCCCATATATGACCAAAGCTCATAGCACCAAAATCCATTTTGACACCAAGTTAGCAATTGTTTTCAGTTTTGCAGTAAAAAAATGTTTATTTCGTCTGGCATCGGGGAGCAGCCTGTGTGTTAGTAAAGTCGTTAACCAAAATAAATGCGTTCTGTTAATTTCTTGTGCCCTATATTTTTAACTAATTCAATGCCTTTATCATTAATGGGGAAATCAATTGTAATGATTGCGTGAAAGCCCTATTACAAGCTTTACAATTTTGCCAAAAATATTCATTTTACTCATTTATCTATCATTTATCCGGTTGCTATTTTCAAATCCAAATCATTTCGAAAATAGAAGTCCACCTACATATTTTCTTCCGTTTTCTCTGAGCATTCCGAAAAAGGAAGTATTGTATTACCCGTTTTGATCTTCCGGCAACCCGCCAGCAAATTACAATTGTCCAAATACGTCACAGAAAGGTATTCATATGTCCAGTATTTAATTGGGTGTATTCCCAGAAATATTGTCGTGGAATGTAGGTACATTACCCCTGTGACGTTGGTCCTTGTGTGTTTCGCAATACCTACTGATAAATAAGTACTTGCCGATACGTATCGCTAGCCAGTCCAGCAAACACTTGATAGTCTGTTTGTACAAAACAAGATTATATGATGACTCTTGTACTGTTCGACACACCTACGTGTGTCATTAATAAAAAGAGGTCAAACGGGGATCTTTACTCAGCGACTTACAAAACACCACCTCACAAACACCCGTTAAAATTTAACAAATATGGTCAAAGACGACATGATGTCACCGTGATCAAAGTCTTTGATTGGATGAAAAGGACATCCGATACACCGCTATGTCAATCTTCTTTGAGTGTGATGTCTTGAAGTATGTATATCAGCTTCTTTTTGGTTTTCAGAACACGGGTAGACGCAATGTGGATACTAGTCATTATATTAGCTGACTTAGTATCACACATAGGCCTACTTAAGATGATTAGTCTCGGTGCACAGAACTTTTCGTGGCTCTGAATGTTTATTTTCGTTTTCTACGGGAACCTTGTTAGTTTTGATGTGATTGAGCAGCACTAATGGTTCACCATTTTACAATGCAATTAGAGTTATTACTTCATAATTAACGAACTATTCACGATGGCAGCCCAAAAGTAAGAAAATTATAAAAATGCGACTATTGGCCAAATAATCATTTATATGAGAAAAAACCACCTATTTTCATGGTCCATCAGATACTCTTACATCAGATTAGACTTGCTTCAGGGATCCAGGAGGATGTACCAATATATGACTTTTGCATGAAAGCGCCCGTTTTGTCCGCCATAATGAATTTGACAGACGGCTATCAGAATGAAACGCAGAAAAGAGTTGGTAATGCTCAACGAAGATATATCCCGCGCGGCTTATCAGTTAAAGCATAATGGAACTTAAGCGTTTTCTATGCGGTGTGTATGTGACGTCAGTTGTATTTGTCGTAATAAATTTATTATAAATTCTCAGAAAAATTGGCACCAATCGATTGTTTTTTGATAAATAAAAATTAGAAAATGAACACGAAAGGCCCACGAGGAAACAACTTCCTTACATATGCCCCTGAACTATAATAAGATAGAAAACAGAGGGGAGTAGAGAAAAGCGGGGGGGGGGTTGGCCACCGGGGACACAGAGGAGGAGGTGGGGCGGAGTATGCCCCCCGCCGCTGTCTCGTCTTTGGTCTCCGGGCCCTTCCCACCCTTTTGATGTCTCTCCTCGCTCCCCCCTCCTATCCGCTGTAGCGTATGCTTTTTCATCCGGTCTCGCTTTCCCCTGCTCTCCCCCCCCCCCCGCTTTGGGTCCTCACGATCCGTTTGCTCCTCTTCATTTCCTTCCTCTGCGCTTCCCCCTTCTTTCCCATTTCTCTCCCCTCCCTCCTCACCCCTTTCCCCTTGTATCCCGTCCCCATCCCCGTCCTCCTTCCCCCTCGCTTCCACATTTTCCGGACTTTTGCTGAAAATACGTTTTTGTACTTTGCTTATTGAGAAAGGATGTGGTCTTGTGATAACCTTCCTATAACATCATCCCACTTAGAAGTAATTTCAGAATCTCATATGATCAAATCACACCAGTTGTAAAAAGGAGATATGGTCCTCCCGGGGCCATAATCCCGGCTCCATAGACAAAAATGGATCAACTGAGTCGAGTGCCCTATCCTTTTACCGTTGTAGGTGGACTATTAGTACCGATGGACCATACTATCTCCTGCCACATAAAATTATATTTTCGTTGTGCCTCCACCAAAACCTGAGATTTTTGCAAACAAAGCTGACAACGCCATATAAACTGATGCAAAAAACAATCACCATTGGATGTTTAAATTGGGACAAAATTGTGGGTAAACCACCCAACCTCTCCTTCTTATATATTTTAACAAAAAGTCTCAGTAGTGACACTAAATTGATTTAATCAAATGAAAAGAGAAAGCGACTTCATCTCACGGACAAAATGGTTTGAATATGTTCCATTCATTCTACTAATATATGTGAAAACAGATACTATCTTTTCTGGAACATCAGATTCTTTAGGAGGTAATATAATATCTTCTAGAAAAGAAGGAATTACGCCAACTTACATTTATCATTCACTTTTAAACTCTCTTTCACTTGTCAAATATTTCACGCATTTCAGGAGGAGGCACCGATATGTCTTTTAAGTTAGTAAAATAATAATAATGATATTTGCCCATGAAAATACTCTTTAAACTATTCATTATAGCTGGGTTTTATTATTGCACAAATATAGCTATAAATGGGCAAATATCCTTGATAATATAAAAAAAAGGCTTTGTTTGTAGTGCAACAGGTTTGTGTCGTGGTACTGCAACTTTTTGACTCTATAGGAAATCTGATTAAAGCCATCTATTAATTTGCATTAAAAGTACTATAAAATATCATTTTGTATGAAATTGGTTGGTTTTCTTCTTGTGCTATAATCACTTCATTAAACAGTTACTACTTAATGACATTTCTTTGTAAAACTCTTGAAACACGACTTTCTTATACTAACTCGGACGAAATGATCTTTGGACTGTCCATCATTTCATTATTAAAGGAGTTATCTGTTATTTAAGTTACATGTACTAAGCACTTCCGCGGATTTCTTCTCAATTTCTCACTAACATGGCAAATATTTCTTTATTTTTCCTTCAGGACCCATGAACCCTAACACTAATTAATTTCTTCATTCCGTCCTCACTAAGTTCGAATGGGAGAAATACGTGAACATCCATCGTTTCTTCTTTTTTATTAATTGATTTAAAACCTATATAGGTTTTTGAACAGAAATCCCATGCTAGAAGTTTGGGGAAGAAGGTTTGGAAGATGTTTTTTTTATAGTTTGAAGGGTGCTGATCAGAATTTTTGGGTCCCAACCTCGGGGAAATGTGGGAAACTTTGTAAAATAATGAGGTAAATTAGTACAGGGGTAAATTTTAAAATCAGGTACATGTGTTTAATTACAAATGTACTCCCATGTATTTGTCTCATTATAAGGATTAAAAAAGGTATTTTTGGTAATAGGTTCCCGACCTTTAGTTACACATCTACAGCCCTGAAAAGGTTAAAGGTCATTTGGAGCAAAAAATTCAGTGTTTCAGATTTGTTGAAACCGGTGTTCAAATATGCCCTGTCACTACCTGAAGCAGAAAAATCCTTTAAATTCTTTAAGGGTCACACCTCGCATACAATTTGAGGTCAAGTTTTGGTGACCCCCTTAAATGACCCATGGTATACTCTTGTTACCTGTTGCCCACTATTAATGAAACCAAATGCCAAACATTGTAAAATAAGGCAGACGACAATTTTGACACCAGTTTCACCAAAATCGGAGCACTGGGTAACGTTACCCCCAGGCTGACCTTGAACCTTCATAGGGCTGTACCTGTTTAACTAAACGTCGGAACCTAGAAAACGATACCTTTTTTTTAATCCTTCTAATGAGACAATACATTGGTGTACCTTTAACCAAAATTGTCTTGATTTCAAATTTACCCTGTACTAATTTTTCCCCCCTTATTTACACAGTTTCCCCACATTTCCCGAGGTTTGACCCCAAAATTCTGATTCACACCCTTCAAACTATAGAAATACATCTTCCCACCTCTTCCCCAAACTTCTAGAATGGGATTCTGATTTATAACCCTACTACTACACGGCAATTCCCCCATTTTTGATATCAACAAAGAAAATCATGATATGTTGGGCTTTATCAATTTAGTCCCAGTAAATCAAGATATTTTTTTTCTCTCATAACAAGTTTGAGTTATATTAATCCTTTGAACAGGCAAGCCACTGCCTTCGCTCAATGATCAGTTTTTTGTCACATTTTGTTTAAAAAATGTCCAAACAATTTCAAATGATTTATTTCCCAGGGCATATTATAATCACATGAAAAGTGCATCTAAATGAGTCGAAAAGCCTATAGTCTTTGCTGGTATTTTAGATGGCTTTTTCTAAATGACCTGCAAGGGTTTTATTAACAGAGATTTAGAAGTTGATAATCAAGACTTGTGAAATTTCCTATTCCGAACATAATATTTATTCAGAAACAAAGATACCGCTGACACCAACATGGACAATGTCGGGAGTTTGACTGACTTCTCTAAATTATGAGTATTATCAAAAATACTCTTATGTCCGTATATACCTCTATGTGAAGGTCGAAGCCCAAAGTCCGCATAATAGCGTGGCTACTCCAAACACCATTATTTGGGTAGTGGGTCATTAAATTCGCATTACAGGTCAGTACACGCTCCCGTGCTTATTTTCATTCAAGCACACGGGCCGCCGTTTTTGTTTTATGAACCTTCTAAGCCGCGTTCCGATCTAAATTCAAATGAAAATATGTGATGGTGCACCGTATAGGGTGGTTGCACGGACGGGTCAGTCAATTTAACTTGCCAAAAACGCTCCTCCAGAACAACCTAAACGTGCATAGATACAAAAGAATCACTTCCGACATCAGAACTATGCACGTGAAACCCCGATGCCTGTATTGTATTCTTTGCATGCCTGGGGTGATCTGGAGGGCATACACAATCCATTCAACAAAATCAGTTTGATTAAACTTACTAAATTGACTTAATTGTCAAGAAGGAATGCTTTATTATTATCGAGTAAATCCTGTACTCAGATTCAGATTCAAGATTCCAAGTTTTAATTCTCCCTATACCGATCAATAAATTACACAAGCCAGTAATTCAAATAGAGAGCAAAGCTCGTAAAATATTGACCACCCAATAAATATAGTAAAGACGTTACAACATAAGACGCAACAAGGTGCAAGAACAAGACCGCAACGACCAGTGCAGACAGACTTAAAGAGACACTGGCACCTTTGAAAAATAGTGGCGCCCTCTTGATTTTTCAAAATTGAATTTTAGCATGGTTGTAAAGTTTTATATACGTTAGTCCTCACCTTAAATGATTAAGCCCAAATCAGTCGCGCCTATGGAATATGTACTGGCTGCATTGCTTTATGAAACCTTCTAATCCGCAGTCCGATGTAAATTCCAAAATGAAAATATGTGATGAAAGCACTGGTATAGGTAGTTGCAGGGGAGGCAAATAGTTAACTTGGCCAGAACTCTCCTCCAGAACAACCTAAACATGCGAAAATACGAAAGATTCACCTTCAGAAACATCAGAATATTCACGTGACCATTGCATATATTGAATTCTTTTCATGCTTGATAATCTAAGGGCCACATAAGTCCATTTAATATAATTTACCTTCTATGAAAAGACCCTAATTTAACCTCCCAGTAAATTTGGATATTTTTTTCCAAATATGAAACGATTCCTTTTGATTTAATTAAGCACTATCAGTGATTTGCCAATCCAGAAAATGGGGATAAATCATCAAAAATCAGATCTTTCCATTTTTTAAACAATTATAGGTTCCTATATACAAGTCTAGACTGAATCACCTAATAAGAATATGAACCAAATTGGTCCCATCATTCTCCGCCGTACGGATACTTAGCTGCAACCCGTAATTGAATGGACATTCTTATCTTTGAGCACTGATGCTTTCTTCCTCTTATGTTAATTTTTCAGTTGGAAAAATAACCCACTTTTTGGTTGAATCACTGATAGTGGTGTTGTAATGTCAAGAAGGAATTTCTTATTATTTATCGGTTAAATCGGTTTTCTGGGCTGCATTACTTATGTAGCACATGTGTGTTTGGCAACTTGAAAAAAAATCTTTTTACAGTATTAGTGATTTTACGACACCAGCTAGAACTTAGTTTACTATTTACACTTTTTATTGAATACGGAACCTATCCAATCTGCTGTGCGGAAAGAGTTCCATATGTACCCCCCCCCCCCTTTTAAAATTCTACCGGAAACAATTATACTTTTATGCCTACACTATAAAACCCCTAACCCTAAAGACAAAATAACAAAAAAATATTTGTTACATGTACAACTTCAAGGGTGGTAACTAGCGAACTCGTGCCTCGCTGTTCCTTCCAGGAGCAAGGAATCATCGATCCCAAAATAAGCCCAATGGATTGGTCACGTGAGAGACGCCTACGAACTCCAGGTAATTGGAACATAGTCCGCTCCCCTACTTCCCCTTTTCTCAAGATCTGTCCTGTTCTAATCTCTCTTCGATCTGGCAATCTTCGGTGATGTCGAAGATAACAATAGCGAGGTTACGGAAACCCAAAACGTCTAACGCGACGCCTATTCGAATTCCTGTCCTTTGCAAAGTTTGTCATAGGAGAGTGCTTTTGACATTTTTCAGTCCAGAAGAAAGCGTACAAGTACGTATACGTACAAGTACGCAAATACGTCATAATTTCCCACAATGCAACGCAACTTTTTAAAGAAATACATTAGGTTTTAACATTTCACCCCGGGACAGTTTATTTCGACAGTTATGAAGTTGTAATCTTCACTACATAGAGTTGTAAAGCTTATCAACAAAATGTATGTGCGGATTTTTGATATCTTTTTTTCAAATAAAAGATATTAATTAATTAAGAAAATTGATATGACGTCATCAGTGACATTTTTTTCAATAATTAAATTTCGACACATGAAATCAAAATTTTGACACATAAAATTTGTTTTTAATGGCGTTTGGCATCTGTTCTGAAATTTTTATCCTTTCTCATCTCTAAACTGAGAATCCCGAGAGGATTTTTTAAAATTCTTTTGTATTTCTTTATAATTTGGTGACGTATGTACGTACTTTTACGTATACGTACAAGTACGCTATCATCTGCACTTTTTGAATAGACAGACGTTCGATTTGGTTTTCGCGATCGACGTTTATGGGTTTCTGCAACCTCGCTAATATTGTCCGACAAACGCCGAGATTATTTTTTTTAAATGATATTCTACTGCTCTGTAAGAAATTCATTTATTTGTCATTTGTTCAACCTTCACTTCGCCAGAAACTTGTGATCTTCGTGTACTATCATTTGAGTTTGCCTATAATCTTGTGTGATTTCCCGGGCGCCATGCTCTTTAAAGGAATGGATAACTGAAGAAAAAATTAAAACACCCACAAACAAAGTTTCGAATGTTCTTGAAACTATTCCGTTTCTATTTTCTCTCTACAAAATTTGTTCACTCCGATTATACTGTCGAATTCAATACCCTTGCGGTTCTTTGCACATTCTATAATAAATCTGCTCAGCTGTAAAAATTGCAAAGCAAAGGTGTACGTAGTATACTATCTCATTTTGAACACTTGCTAGCCCACGCGTGTATTTATAACACTTATGGGATTTAGAGCCAGATGTCACAAATATCATAAGTACTGTATTAAGTGGTTTCGAAGTATTGGTTGTGAGTGTATTTTGATTGAATTTGAGGCAGCGCTTGAATGCTCCTAAAGGTCTGTGGATCCTCCCATGAAAACATTTCATTTTAAAAGCCTATTTTTCAATTATGTATTTCTAGTAATTAATCGAATTTAAGAATGGGAAGATATAATGTTTTAATTCTTTACACCAGAAAGTTAGCATACTATTATAATTATAATCAATTACGGATTTTACTGAAACTTAATACTAAATTTTAGCTGTAAATTGACAAAGTATGGAGCAATATTAGAAAATGAAGGAGGAGGGAGACGTGGAACTATTTTAATCGGTCTGTATTACACAAGCGTTAAACTTTTTTTAAGCGGCCTTAAACTGTAAAAAAGAATTTTAACTCCATGTGTAAGTTAAAAGGACAAACTCTTACTGTTGAATAAAAATCTTAGTCAAAGTAGAGCAAGCTTTAAATGTCATAACGATTGCTCCCCACCGCGTTTGCATTCTTAACTGAACTAATCTTCCAATCGGAAGTCTTCATATAGAAAATCTGAGGAAAAATTTATTTATCTATCTATTTATTTATTTATTTATTTGTTCCTTCAACAGAATGTTAATCATTTGGTTGTTTACAATGTCCTCAACATATCCCAGAAAAGTCTCATTTGCTTCGCATGGTTTTAAATACTGAATTCTGTTAGTATCGTTGCATTATTGTTTTTATCCCTATTATCACTCTAATGATGTCAATTTCTAATACAAGGCGCTATAGAATTGTGTATAAACATTGTATATACAATAATTTTGACCCACAAAACATTTTAACCTTAGTTGCATAAGGTCTTCTGCAATCCCGTTTGTGTATAAGGGGTCCAAGTGGACTCCCCCTCGGAAAGGCCTTTGCCGTTTGGATTGTTTTTTCTGTTCATTGATGGGGCAATCAACAACCACATAAGAAGAAAACCCGACAAGTCGTTTTAGATTCAAAATGGCGGTTAAAACGATTCTTATGCGTCGAAGCAATTTCTCGAGCTTAAAATGCAAAATCACTTTCCAGAAGGATTCTGTTACACGTCTCGTGGACGACAAGGTCAGAAATACCCTTGAAACACAAACAATGGCCTGTGGACAATGATCTGAATTTTATAAAACAAAACACTTTTTTATTGATTTTAATCAAATTGATTGAGTGGTTGTTCAAAACACAATTACAATTTAGTAATGTTGCACTCAATGATTGTTACCTAAAAGATGATAAAAATACTTAAGAATTTTCCAAGTCCTCTAATGTCCAGAGTTCAAGAAGCGTTGCAGTTCAACGATGATATGGTCTCACACGAAGACTCCAACATGACAGCATGCAGTTTTCTTATAAATAGGATCTTCTCAGTCCTGAGGATACCCTTGTCGGAGCAGTTCAAGACGACGGGTTTGTCCCTCGACGACATACTAGGTGCACCAGATACCAGTCCGGGAGGTAATTTCTATCTGTCTACTATTTCGAATCTAATTTGATTCAGCACTATTGCCTTCAAAGACGACAGCAGAATAATTATAGTTTTTCGCTCACGTGCAGTTGCGTAACCAGCTGGGGGAGGGCGCGACCCCCCCCCCCCCCCGAACCCTTTCCCCCGGCCAGACCCCAAATAAACTGAGTGTCTATGGAAAATGACCCCACATTTATCCCCCCCCCCCTCAGAAAATTGACTCGGCCACCCCCCCCCCTCTGCTACCCCCCCAAAAAAAATAGGAAAATTTGATGATTTACGATCAATATTGTCCGCCAGTATGAAATGAATAATGCTAGCTTTGTTTAACATGATCAGATCCGAACCGTTGTTATTTGCCCTGATTTTTTGCAATACAAACGATGACGAGATTATATTCAGGGTTCCAAACCGCCATTAACTTGAATGGACGGCGTTACAGGAGAGCTGTATGATTCTTTTGTTCATAACCAATTGGATAAAACAGACAGGACCTCTATTAAAAGTATGAATATTTCAACGATGCATTTATATGCCCATGCTTAATGCGCGCAAACACCTGAAATAAAAGCAAGGTCCACGAATCAATAATTGTTCCTAACATGCTTTTTTAAAACGCCCTTAATTCGTGAATGGGTCTGCCCTCAAGTTTCAGAGTCAAAGTCAATATTCACCTTGACCCAGTTTGTTATCGTTTACCTATAAAATTTCGAGTAAATTGAATAAAAACCAAAGAAGAAGTATGTTTTCAAGTTGGAATCCATGATCTTGTTGGGGTCCGAATTATGAAATCACAACTTTTCTTTCAGCAAATATTTGGGAGATAAGGAAGCAAAACGGACATCTAATTTAATGTAACATACGTGTTGTCAACAACACCTGCATTATCTCAATATATCACTATGGGAATTGCAGTAATAGGCCGTTCTCCAATAAAAGGAGAAATACAAAGAATATTTGAATCACAAAATGGCAGCTAAGTAATCCTTTTTTTTTCTCTGCAGTTGACTCCAGAATCTTAGGAGACTAACTACAATTGCATGCGGGAATAAACTATAAACAACATATTCCAGTACGAAATTAAGAGGCCCACAACAATTTTTGAATGTGCTTATTTATGCTAAATAGTATCAAACAGGAGCGAAACAAGCCAAGTGCCCAGATTTGACTTTTTCACCAAAATATGCGCAAACTGATATTTTGTCATTACATAATTGTTGTTTTTTATTAGCTAGTCTAATCGAAACCAAATTTTGGCGTCCTCGATGCCGACCAATTCCCTTGTTTTGGATTGTCGTGATATGTTTACGGGTGGGGGAGTGAGTCGGCTTACTGTAATTGCCCCTGGTTGGTCGGCCCCCAAGGTAGTCGGGTCAATTTAGTGACCTTTTGAACCTCGGTGGCTGGCTGGCAGTGACAGCCATCCAATCATCAAGCCGCTCTTCCGCCCGGTTGATGTTTCGCATTGGTTACATTGTTCCAAAAACATGTCACATCACGGCTGGTTGCAACGGTTGCAGTCATAACAAATCCCTGCCTCCAACCCAATGTTTTTTAGTTCTGGGTGCCGGGGGGGGGGCTTCCTTCATGGTGGGTCAGTGAAGGAGTAGGATGCCTTATAGTGATAAGGCTTTCACCAGTGGCCCAATTAGTAATTTTTTGGGCAGGTCGGGTTTGGAACCACCCTTTTTCTGGGTGGTCTATAATCCCGCCTGGTACGGGTCGACCCCTACGGGGTCCCTCGTAAAGGGTGGTCCCATAAACCCGACAGGTAATTCGCGGTTGGCCAAGGGTGGTACATTTACTGCCACACTTCATCTGACCCCACTTACGTTACCCACTGGCTTGGAACTATAAACATCATCTAAACAATCGCGGCTGATAGTAAAAATGTTTTCGTAGAAAGCAATCTAACCTTGATCCTTCCACAATGAATTTTAAACAACTTTGCTCACCTCCGTACTTGCCGCGGCGCAATCCGTGCTGTTACGGTGTTATGGTCTTTTATAGCAGTCGTTTTGTAAATACAGTGCCTACGGCGTCCGGTAAGTACGTAATCCCTGTTTCTAAAACAAAAATTAAAAAGTTGGCGTTAAAGTTAAAACCAGTGTTGGAAAATTCTCAAGACGGAATAATACCGAAAGACATTGTGGGGGAAAATGACGACTGTAGCCCCCCGCGATGCGTGTTCTTTTCCGTGTCTGCGAGCAATGAAGTACCCGACAAAAAACTTTCCAATTTTTCTCTCTAAGGTTTCTAAGGTTCAACCAAAAATACATACAATAGTCAAAACAAAACATAGTACCGGACCCTGATTGCACAAACCTCCGTAGAACCCCTTCGTTTTCCGGAGATATTTGAGATTAGTTTTCATTTACCACACAGGCGCGAGACGGCTGATAACGTTTAATCGCTCGAGGCCGTACCAAAGTTTTAGATATCTTTCGCACTCTGTGACACAGACTACACCGTGTGAAATACATACCGGACCGCCATGCAGTCCCGTGGTGTGTGTGCGTGTGTGGTGGTGTGTGTTGTGTGTGTGTGTGGTGTGTTACAATTAAAAATGGATCTTAATTTGATTGATAGCCACAAAAGAGATTATAAAGGAAAGTCATTAACTTTCGTGCTGAAAAAGCTCCAAGACGTGACTAAACTTTATGGTATTTACAAGTAAGAGTATTGTCACAGAAAGCCTTTTATTTGGTGGTGTGCGGTTTTTGCACACGCGTCATTTTAAGTTTACGGCGGAAGAAAATTAAATACATAGTCCATCAAGATTAGCCTGCATTATATATTCACAGTTTTTATTAATTTAACATTCAACAGAATATTTTCCAAAATAGTTTCTAAAGAACTCGTATCAGGTGGGGTCAAGTAAGTGGTGTCAGATAGATGGGGTCAGTAAATTACCAACCCGTGGGGTGCGCCATCGTCGCAAGTTCCATGGAGTTTTATGCATGATCTCAAAGGTTTACAATCAGTATCTATCAAATCCATAGGGCTCAGGGCCATCAAAGTGTCAATGGTGCAAGGTAGCACTCATCCGGTTTCCCTCATTAATAGCAGAATCCTCTGAACCAACCCATCCTGCAAATAACAAAAAGTGTGTTTTTGTTTCGTGTTTTCTGTCGGTGGTGGTATTTGGGAGGCAGTCAGGTGGCAATAGTCCCACCTACACAATGAGATAGGGCACGCGATTTCAGTTGACTCGTCAGCAACATTAGTTTCCAGCTTTATTCCGTTGTTCGTGTAGGGAGCTCCCGGACTAATGTTTCCTGCCGAACCCCTATCTCATTGTTACACGAGATTCAATATTCAACATTGTAATAAACAAACATCGCAAGGGAAGAATCTTTTAAAGCCACTAAAATAACATATACACCGAAAGTAAAACATCAAGAACAATCAATAAGATCAATGCCCACGCCAAATCCCTAGTATTGTATATACACAAGGAAAATTACTATACTATGAGGGCAAACAGCTTGACTTAAAACTAATAAATTCTATACAATAATCAATGTTTAATTCTAACAGCAAAACACTATAGTAATTTAGAATTCAATGCTGACCATAGGGGCGGGGGGGGTGGTAAGGTATTGCCACCACCTGATGGGTACGTGCTCACTTCATTATTATTCATTTGAAGATAAATTGGCCAATCATGGCATGTCTGCATTTAAAGAAGACTGATATTCATAGAATGATCAACAGTTCAAATAAATAAGTCCCCCCCCTGACAAATGTATACTTTTCGTGAAAAGTTAGGCTCTTTAACCTGCTACAAAAATGTGAAATTTCACTGAAGTTACACATTTAATTGCAAAAAAATAAAAATCACACAATTAGTTAATTCTCCCCAAAATGACGTCATTTATTACATTTTGATGACGAATTAAAAATGACACTTTCGTGCATATGATTAACAATCGAGAAAATCCCGGCCGGAGAAGTACCAACATATGCCTAGTACAAGCACAGCTACACAGACACTTTGATTTTGGTACCAATGGGTAGCTATGGTCATCTTCTTTCTCTTTCCATTGGCTACCAAAACGAGCACCAACATGCCTAGAATAATGTCAGGCTGACGTTATAAAGTTCACATTTCAGCACAACGGTCAATTGTTCCCATATCACACATGGTAGAATGTGTTTTTCACCAAACACGTTTGGAATATCCATTCCCCAACGTTTTTGCTCTCTTTAATGATATACTTGTTTTATACTCAGAGAGTTTTAGTGCTACATTTTTTGAGTTGGAACCATTGCTAAATAATCATTTTCCATCCTATATCCAGTATTTTTATACCTTTCCTCACTTATGAACCGTCATAGTGACGTCATAATGGGAATGTTGTACTTATTTGATACCCATGGAAAGACAACCTCTAAGCTAATCCATTGGTACCAAATTTATGGGAATCGGATGTTCGTAATATGGAAAAGAGTCGTTAATCTTTAAAACTTGATTTTCTTTTTCTCGACTTTTAAAGCTCTATGCAAAAAAGTGCCATTTTTTATTTGTCATCAAATTTAATAATGGACTCATTTCAGGGAGAAAGTCAACTGCTGTGTGAAACTTTTTCGCCCATTAAATGTGTACATTTCTGTGTACATTTTACATTTTTGTAACGGTTAAGGAGCCTACTTGTCTAGAAAAAATGCACATTTGTCAGGGGGGACTTACTTTTTTTGAACTGTATATAGTCAATCAGGGTTTGGCTAACAAGGGAATTGCTCGTTGTTTAGCATTGGAATTTTAATAGAGCCAGGAGGCGATTTTTTAAAATTCTTACAATGTATAAATCACATCTGATGTGATTATGCCAAAACGCTTTTTGTTAAGAACGTAAAATAATTTAGTATTTTTTTGTCGACCATGCAAGACAGCAAATCCTTGTTCTCTATATTCCTGAAGGAAGATAGCAAGACGAGTTTAAAAAGTTAGTTTTTTTGGTTTTCTTATTTTACTTTTCGTTCTAAAAAAACTCTTAAAACGTTCTCGGTAAGAGTTCTAAAACCAGCCAAGCGCAAATTGAATCCTCAGAAAATCGCCTTGTTTTCCTTTAAATTAATGCTAAAAATTGATAGTGTCCTATACATATTGTATCCGTTTACTATTTCTGTCGTCGCTTATACTCACGTGCGTACGCACGACATGAAGACTTACAATATCCGCTTTCGTAAGCACTACCGGATACAAAACTTTCCATTAAAAAATCTCAATTTCACAATCTGTCCAGAAATTCGGAGTTCACTGTCAAGAACTTAAGGGGAGAAGTGCACCAAAAACCGTTTTTTATGTAATAAAAATTAAAAGTAATTTGACCCAAAAATGTCAAAGAAAAATATCAAAAAGAGAAAAAAATCCAATTCCATAGTTTTGTTTGTTTTTTTTTTTTCCTCTTTCATTTAAAATAAAAATGAAGTCTCTAGCATATACGGTTACGTACCTTGCCCTTTGGTAATCCGACACCGAAAATCCAAGATGGCTGCCAATTAAATAAGCAAATTAGGCAATTTTTGCATTTTTCTCATTTGTTGATACGAATAATGCTTGGCATCACTCTCCGAGATCAAAAGCGTAATACCTGGATCCAACAACAAGCTGGGGTAAGAGGTATCATTGATCACATCAACAAAGCAAAATATAGGTGGATATCACATGTGTCAAGTGATAACAGATAGACCATCCGCGTGACATAGTGGACCCAGAGAATTGACCAGAAAGCAAGGACGTCCAATGACAAGGCGGACAGATGACCTGAACAGTCAACCTGATCACATTTGGCCGAGAATAGCCAAGGACAGATGTTTGTGGATGCAATGGAGGGAGCTCCTCTACTCAGAGTGACCGTGCCCTGGATATACGGATGGGTGGGAGTACAAGATATTAGTGTCATCAGCAAAACCAACATAAGAGAGGATGTTGGAGACATTGTGGATGTCCTTCGTGTAGATAACAAAGGGAAGTGGACCAAGATAGATCCCTGTGGAACGCCACATACTACTGTGAGCATGAAAGAGTTGAAGGAATTGAAAGAATTTGAGTTAAAAGAAGTGAACTGTTTCTGATTTTGAAGATAGTTGAAGAGAAGATCAAATGCCATTGTGAAAGAGTTCTGAATAAGAATGTTGTGGTCAGGAGCGTCAAAAGCTTTAGATAGATCAAAGAAAATTGGGGGTTCTTGTGGTCAAAATTCAATTATTTCAGTATTTGAAACGCTAAAGTATCACATACATTTTGTTGTAACCATATTTTTTTAAAATATTTATGACAACTTATATGTATGTTTACGTAAATCAAATAAGGGCCAATGCTGCACAAAATATATTGAGGAAATGTGGCTTGTACGGTAACATACTTCTGATATTAAAAATGCATTTTAAGATTGTTTATCAGAGGGAGGAACTTTGGTTTTATTACAAACGTAGGAATTCACTGTGGAATTCAAAGAAATGTGTAGCTTAATTATAAGACTCAGACTACACTAGCCTATCTCGCTCTTTGATGCATGATACGAAATATGAGTTTACTTTTTTCCATTATAAGCGGATATTATAGTAATTCTAAACTTGAATAAGAAGAGATTTATTTCGGCTGATACCTTTAATCTCTAAATTCTGTGATATAGCTAGAGGCAATCCAAGCAAATATGAAAACTTTAAACAGATTGACAATTTCAGAGAGCACAGCTAAAATACATTACTGAAAATAATTACCGTTAAAAGAACACTATTAAGGAAAAGCATCACAGCTCTTCCGATTTTTGAAAAATGCAATATATTGGCAAGTATCGGGCTGCAAGAATGCCATTTGCCCAACCTTATATAAATTTTTCATTTTTAATATCCGGCGCCAGTTTGAATATAGCAGCAATAATTAAATCTTACATAAGATTTCATATTTAAGAGGATTTATCTCGTTTCCATCAACATTTTATTGAAAAGTGCGAGATATTGTACTCAACAAGTACGTTAAAATTTTAGTTTGCAAATGGCTTCTAAGTGATCGAATTACAACTTTTGCTCGTTAAGATCTGCTAAATATTGCGGATGACGCAATGCCAATAAAGTGCATTGCCTTTTTGGAAATTTTTTAAACTGCAATGGTACCTCCACATAATAGGGAAAAAGCACTTCAAGTGATTGTTAAACATTTTAGTACCTCTTTATTTTCTTGCCGTGGAGTGAATCGTACGCAGTTCAAAAGTGCCTATTTGCAGCCTGTACCCCAGCCAAGAGATATTCATAAATTGTCTCCCAATTAACTTACGGGGATCTACAGTTAAGAAAGCTAAATTCTTTCTGGATCTGGATCTGGATTGGTTCGTCGGTAGAACACCTCAAGGGCAACATCACCAACATAGCCGTCTCCAGTGAGTGGACGTGCATTAAATTTAATTCACAAAGTCTTTGATAGCCCTCTATAACTGCAAACTGTGGGTGTGTTGACAACTGATATTGGCAGACTATTCCAGATTGGTACAGTTGCTGAGATTCTGGGAAAAAAGTGTCTCCATAGCGATTGGTATTATAACGGAGTTGTGTATACTTCTGTCTGTGTCCTCTACCAGCTCTGTTGTTATGTACCAGGTGATCGTCAGCATTAATGTCTACCAGTTTGTTTGTTATTTTATACATCATTGTCAGTCTCTGCCTCTTCCGCTGAATTTGCAGCGAATCCCACTTCTTGCAAATAACGCCATCACCAATGTAATTTGTTTTTAAATTTTAAATTCCAAAAATATGTTACGCGAAAGTCACATCTCCTGTGTCCATTCTAACGCGGCGGCCATTTGCGACTTACGTGATCACACTTAAGGGAAACATAATATTATTGTTTTACCAATGCAAATTTTAGGTTATGGTTCATGTCACTACAGAACCCTTTTAATTGTTTTGGAAAAAAATGAAATTCCTTGACTGCGAGTTGCCTTTAGATTATGAACTCTGAATCTCTGGGTTTGGATACTTTAGACTCCGAGTAAGCATATGACTACAGGGTCAAAACCATTAAATCGGCGCAAGTTGGAAAAAAACCCGTGTCACATGAATTAAGTTCACGTTTTCACTAATATTCATACCTTTAATCAAAATTTATTTTTTTAAGTGAAATATTGACATAAAAAGTAAAAAATATAAAACATTTTTGGATCCTTAAGTAATTGTTGTGAAAATAAAAGTTCGCAAGATTACATGTTGATATTTTTCAAAAAGAAACTTTAAGGTACTGACTTTCATTTATGAATAATATAAAGTTGTTTTGTTGAATTTAATTTTTTTTTTTCAATTTGCCATTTCCAACTTGTGCCGATTTAACGGCTTTGACCCTGCATCACCTCAGGCTACGAAGATTGTTCTTTTATAGAACACTAAATTGCCACAGAAATTATTAAAACGTACATTGCATTTAATAGGCGATTGTAAATACCTTTTCTTTACCGTTTCGAAGGTCAATTTTAACCCCACTCTCACCCCCAGATCTTGAGTTTAGAACATTATTAATATTATCTCTTTGTGTGTATCGATGGAAATACTTATTTAAAGGTATATAAAATTTGTTATCAGGTAAAAAAATAATCACCAGGGTTATTTTATGATTTTCCCCAGTGAGCTCCTGGTTTATCAGTGATATGTTTAGAGTATAAGACGTTAACACTTAAGTGTATAAGGTCTTGTGCACTCCCGTTTGTGTATAAAGGGGGTCCACATGGACCCCTCCCCGAAAACCACTTTGCCGGTGGTAGAATTTTTTACCAAAACTCTGGTCATTGATGGGGTACATCAACACGACTTCATAACAAGTGAAAATCGGTTGTACCGATTCAAAATGGCTGTCCAAAATCCGATTTTTGCAATGCGCACCCAATTCTCCCGCCAAAAAACGAATAAGCACTTTCTCAAAGGACTTTTTCCATAAAGTTTGGCCCATAATAGGAGAAGTCAAATACATTTACATTGCTGAAATAAAAATTTAAAAAAGTTACTCGAGTACGATTTAAGGGGCAAAGCAAATTTCGAATAGCGCCACCAAAATGCTCAATTATGCTAATTAGCATAATAACGCCATGGCTGATTTAAATTTTTTCCACCAAAATATGCGCAACTGATATTTAGGCAATTACATACAATTTTGGGCAAAAATAATTTACCGTTAAACCATGGCGCACGAAAAACAAAATACACTTAAAAGTGTAGTATGCATATTTGGTAACAGTATTTATGGACAATATTTAGTATTCCCAGATTAGGAGCTTATAAATTAAAGGTGCAACGAGAGATTTCACATATCAGGTGTCCCTAAAAAATCGAAAGTTCTGATTTTGCCCTGATATAACGCTTTCCATCAAAATATCATCATCTGAAAGGATTAAGCTGAGAAATGTTTCCTTGGTACAAAAATCCGTGGAATTTCTAATTTCGTATAGGAGCAAATACGAAATTCAGCCTATGTTTTACATTGAATTATAAGCAAATCAAAATCACCTTTTTTCTCTCTTTTAAGACATTTCTGTAGCATATTACAAGGTAAGAAATCTATTGAGTGTCTATTCTATATGAATTACTATTATGACACAATATTTGGGTGCCTCATAATCTCTCGTTGCACCTTTAAGAACGCGAACTCGTAAATATGTCCCCGCCGAATATCGCGATTACTAAGAAGTGAAAAGTTAAACTACACCAGACCACGCCCACTTAATTCTGGCCAATACTCCCTTAAACCCGAGACCACTAGACCACCCCACCCTAGTTAAACCATGCAATGTCCTTCCATCCACCAAAATAAGTTATCACCATTTTTGGCTAAATTATCCATAACTCACAAAAGCAAATCGTCAATGCACTTCATCCGTAACTCACCAATAATAACTCTAAAAAACATAACTCGTAGATGAACTCCATCCATAACTCGCCAAAAAATAACTTAAAAACATTCATCGATGAACTCATCCATTACTTGCCAAAATAACTCTAAAAACTACTCTTCGATGAACTCATCCATAACTCACCAAAAAATAAGTCTAAAAACATAACTCATCGATGAACCCATCATAACTCAACAAAAAATAACTCTAAAGGTCAAGGGTCCAATGTCAGCACCCCCAAGATGGCAAAATGTTGACCTTGTTTGTGAAATGTTGACTTTTTTGGACATTTCCCCACCCCCCTGACAGACCCAGGGGACAACACCCGGTGAATGAATTACATGGTTAGTAGGGGATATCCATATCTACTCTTGCTCATCTAGAAACAAAGATATGGGCAGATGTAGACTTTTTGTGCAATATTGACCTTTTTTTATATTTCCCTACCCCCTGACAGAATCAGGGGAGAACCCCGGGGAATGAATTACATGGTTAGTAGGGGCTTGTGCCCTAATATAATATACCCGAGTTTGGCTACTGTAGCTCATCTAGAAAAAAATCTGAACAAATGTTGACCTTGTTTGTGCAATTTTAATCTTCTTTTTCCCTACCCCCTGACAGACCCAGGGGTGGACACTGGTGAATGAATTACATGATTAGTAGGGGCATTTCCCTTCCTACAAGGTACCGCAGGTTTGGCTACTCTAGCTCATCCAGAACAAAAGATATGGCCAAATGTTCCAGGGTTAACATTTTTCTCACGGACATTCCAGGGTTAACATTTTTCTCACGGACATACGGACACACGGACGGACGAACCCATTCTATAGTCCCCTTCCGAACTTTGTTCGGCGGGGACACCAAATGCAGTTCAGAAGGTAACATAACTCGCATTCAAAGAACGACACCTGCGAATGATTAATGCGTTAATTTGGCATAAAATTCGTCTTTCAAGAAGAGGGATTCTTCCCCCAATAACCAGACTACCAGAGTACACCGTCTTCGATTTTATCTTATAGATATATAGAACAGAATGACAGTTGACATGGAGGGCGAGGAAAATTTTGTTTGACGTGCAACTTTACACTGATATACGGGAAATCATACACGAGTCGGAAATAGAACTAATTGATCCCAATGACACGGGGTAATAGATGGGTATTTTTGATGTATTAAGAGTAACAATTTGCCACTTATCTAATAGCTCTGTATTTACACACAATTACTACTTGCCCCTTGTAAGTTCCATTTTAAGTTTTTGGTAAATACTTTTATGATTTTAACACTCAATTTCGCGATGTGGAAACCATTATGACACAATCTGCGCACCGGTTCTAACTATTGGCTGCCTCGCAATTTTTTGACAAGATTTTAATCCATTAGTTCCCAAAATACACTCTGCATTCATTGATAGCTAAATCGAATCTGCTATTTTGACGCGAAAAATGTATTTTTTCATGGTTTTGGAATAACAAAGCTTTTGACCCATGTACTTGTTTTGACAATCGTAGGATACTATAAAATGAAACTCGTTTGAAATAAATCTGCCAGAGCTTTTTCAGAGGGATTTGAAGACATCGAGAAGGTAAGAATGGCAGTCCAATTTTGCTATTTCGTCGTTATGTGCAATTTAACAAAATTTCGTTTTAGCGTTGAACCTTATATTCTATAACGTTTTCACGAGTTTCCTTGGTTTTGAGATAAGACTATTTTAAATGTTTTATTACAAATGGATAAAATGCGTTGTACTAATTTTTAATTCAACTAGTTAATTTTCAGGTTTTTAATTCTCTCGTGTTTCATCTTAGTGAAACCATAAAAAGACTTATACACTCTGCAATTTCATGGTCATCATTTTCCTTTGCACAGTTATACGAAACAAAACAATAGCAATAACATTCATGCATATTTTGAAATATGAAAGGCCGGACACTATTTCACTAACGAGAAATAACTCTTTCTTAGTCACAGCGATTTTCATAGTATGATGTGGCATAGCAGAATTGGGTCACACGTACGATGAAGGAGTAACTCGTTACAAATAAATGAGGCTGGGTAATGCGACTCAGTTTGTTCAACTCACGTATACGGTTATATATATTAGGGAGATTTAGATATGCACTTGTACTTCGATGGATCGATCGAGCAGATGTTTCGCGTACACGCACACCTATCGCGTGTGACACCCATAACTCCCTATTAGCGTAATTACAATATGGCAGCCCTGAATGTGCGGTTGTAACGCAAAAACAAATCTAGTTCACATCACAGAAGGTTTTGAAATGCTATCAATTATGAGTGTCAAGGACTCGTTACTCGTGTCAGATAACATGTCCACTTTTGAAGCAAATCTTCTTTTTTCGTTTGCAATATTCATTTGAACACAACCTCTGCCTTTTCAAACGCTTTTCTTCAAATAACCATTGAACTTGTTAACGTAAAGCCCGGGGGTCTTAGTGGAAAAGGGGGCATGGGGATGTGCGGCCGAGAAGGGTATCATTTTTAACCCCACTGGTATATTAATCGGTCCTTTTTTCTTGGAAATTAATATAAATATTCTATGAAAGGGTTGCATTTCTGTTACAAATATATTTTCCCGTGGTCAATCAGATATATATAATGCAAGCAAACCACAAGTGTGAAAAATAGTGGCTCAAAATGCATTTCAACAGTTAGTTCTCTCTCAGTTTTGGGACGTTGAAAACCTCCACCAAAGCATGTTTTGTACTAAGTGCTGTGACTTCTCCAGAGTCATTGTGCAACTTTTCTTCAAAAATCCTCCCTGATATGGGAACTATTCATAACTCACAAGCACAGGTATATAGAAGGGTAACTAAGTTAATGGTATAGAAACGGGTGGTTCAACAACTTTGGGTACAAGGATCAAAACTGTTTTGGTATATTTTCAGGGTTGTGGTTCAAACATCCCGCCGCACATACCCAAACGAAAAGTGAGCCCTCCCGGGACTTAAAGGGGCATTTCGTGATCTACATCCTCGTCCCCCCGACTTACCTAAAAAAAAGTTGAGATTTTCATATCATCTGAACCGTTAATACTAGTAATCCATGTGTGCCAAATCTTACGTGCGAATTCGGCCGTGTCTGTAAGTAATTCGCAATAATAAACGGACAGAAATTATAGCACAGTGGCCTATGGGACCGTGGGAAACCGTGCTCATAACACAAAACCGCAAGGTCGGGATCAGCTAAAAAGTTGTGAATAAGCTTTTTTTCAAGGATATCTAGTGAACAATGAATAAAACAGAAGGGGCTGGAATCACGAAATGCACCTTTAAAGCAACACAAAGTTTGTGTATACAAATAAATTGTTAAATTAACATTTGCAATAAAATGCATAAAAATATCACTCTTATTGAACACACTTCGATTCTACTAATATGTTATCATACGTTACGTTGCCGACTTAATAATTTTTGTTTTTCAGAACACTAGCGAAAGGGGTTATAAGAAAGAAACTACAAAAACAAACCACATTATGACCACGAGAACATTGGCTTCCTTATACTGCATTGTGCTTTCGATATTTCTGGGAGCTCTCTTAAGTTCAGCAGATACCTTAAATAATGTACAGAGGTAAGTTCGGTTACGTGGTGTAAAGCAAAGCTAAATTTGTAAAGATCTGATTTCAGATGGTTTTTAAAAAAATGGAAAAAAAATGATCACAAAATATGGGTATTATTATTTGCCGCCCTAGTGTTTTCTAGTCTATGCCACAGATAACTGTAATACTCCATTGAAAGATAAACTCAGTCTCAGCTAAAGGGACCAAACTAGTTCGAGGTCCCCCCCCCCCGACCTACACTGTAAGTCTTGGAAAAAGACTAAGCGTTTCCTATCCAGTTCTATACCACTTGTTGGATGTCACTACATGTATGCTAATATCAGACGTTGCTTCTAACGGAATAAAGCGCAGTTATCATGTATTATGTCGCTTTAATCCGTCGCATGCAATGGCATTAGCTGCATGGCATAGTTACCAATTGTCTAATGTCTACGGTCGATTTTATTGGTTACATAATGCGATGCATTTAGCCAATCAGAAACATCGTAAGAAAAGTTTCAAGCATTGCACAGATTTTCTTTCTTTTATGGAAGGTCTATTTTGATTGGTTACTTAGAGGTTATATCATGCTATATCATGTAATGAGCCAATCAGAGATACTGTAAGAACGGGTGTAGAACTCAGGGGGGTTAAACAAATATATCGAAGAAATGAATTGGATTACAAAAGAAAAATTGATTTGCACTACATAATATATAGAACAATGACCTCAGATAACTCCTATCTCTACTCAAAAAATTACCGCCTTGTGCGTGGCAACCCATGAAGAGCCACTATTGTGAAAGTGATAGCTTTATTATTTTGACTGTAAACTTCAGGTTGCAAGAATATGGATGTTAAGTGGACAAATTTATCGTAATCGTAAGAATTTCGATTATCTTAAAGGGTACAAGTGGAGATTTTCTGAGGATATACATTGCTTTAACTTTGCACTTGGTTGATTGTAGAACAACTAATGAAAACGTTTCGATGTTTTGTTGGACAAACAATTTCACAAGAAAAAAGAAATAGACAAAGTTTTGAACTTGTCTGCTGTCCTAATTCGGCCCTATTTAAAAGCATTCTTGAATTTTTGTCTTTCAAAAATAAGTACTACTAAATCATCTTTTTTATTACCTAAAGACTACGTTTTCGACTTCTTTACTTCAGGTATGATTTAAAACATTGGTAAGCATTATAAATCTGCAATAAAAGATTTCAAAAAGAAATGCAAGCGTATTTTTCTGGAAATGTCCTCGTTTCTCATTAAAAGCGATAAAACTCGTCAATGTACCAAATTAATTATATACAAGGTTTAAATGTGCAACGAGCGATTTCAAGGCATCTATATTTCCCGTCATATGTAGTGGTTTTATATATATAGATTAGACACTCAATAGATCTCTTACCTTTTATTTGGTTACGGAAATGTCATAAAGTGAAAGCAAAATGTGATTTTATATGCTTATATTTCAATAAAACATAGGCTGAATTTCTTATTTGCTCCTATAGGAAATTAGGAATTTCACAATTTTTCTATCAAAGAAATAATTATCAGGCTTAATCCTTTCAGATAGGGAGGTTTTTGATCTTGGCTTTCCATCAGTGCAAAAATCAGAATTTTTCAAATTTTTAGGAACACTTATATATTGACATAAGTGCTGCAATATCCAGTTTAAAGCATTTTTTACGTATATGTGAGGAGAATTTCGGGGGAATTTTGACTTGTAATTTCTCATACTCTTTAGCAATTTAGAATGCTTACCAATGTTGTAAATCCTACCTGAAGTTAATAAGCCGAAAACGCCATGTTTATGTAATAATACGATTTAGTATTTTCAAGCATAGGACCGATTAGGACATCAGATACCAGTTCAACACCAGGTGCTTGTTCTTATACTTGTTTGTCAAATAAACGGAAAGTGTTCAAGAGCCAATTAAGTGCATTTTAGATTAATTTGTATCCCTCAAAAAATCTACCTATAAGTAAGTTCCTTTAATGGATACGTTTTATACAACCATGCAGAATACTGCATCGCAAAGACCTTCTTGCTGCAAATATTAAAATTCTTATTTGCTTTTCATTTGAAAGTAAATTCATATAGCTCATATATATTTATATATGAACTATATGAAATGTCTTTTAAAAGTAAATTCGATCATAATAAGTTTTAAAAAAACAATCGACGAAAATTACTCCTTGAAATAAAAACTATAACAAGATCCATAATTATTTTTATCTCAATTTTTCCCCTTTGATTACATTGACACCTCCTTGAAATGAAAAGCGAACAAGATCGAGCTCTACTCTGACACAACCTTGGAAATGACACTTCAAAAATTAATATCTTTTCGACGTGACTTTCAAAAGGTGTTAAATAATCTCTTATCACGTGTTAATGAAGTATTACTAACGTAAAGGGGTACACAGTTCGCATTTATGAAATCCATTTGTACAGTGCGTCAGAGAAAAGGTTGCATGATGATTTTCATTTGAAATAAGAGCAAAAGGATTAAAAATTATTTTTTATTATGTAATCAATGTGTTTCCCTTTCGGTATTTTTGTACTTCAAAGCATTGCATAATGCTTAACAGAAGGCTTATTTCCAGATAGTGATACGAAATTGAAAAATTGATGGAAACATATGTCATTGATTCCTGAGAAAACTCTCAATATTTATATTGAACCATATTAATATATAAAATATATGTTAGCTTGCTGTGATGATATAAAAAATAGAAGTAAGAGGCATGGAATAGAAACAGAGAGGGAAATGAGGGAGATAGACAGGCCGAGGGGCTGGGAAGGCGGAGGAAGTTGGAAAGAAGGAGAAGGGTTTCGATATAACATTTTGCAGCCAAATCTTCTATTTAATTAACTAAGGCTGATCAAAGACAAATCACACCTTTAAATATAAAACAATTGGCGTTCTAATTCAGGAGAGCTTAATAAGACAGTTGTCCTCAAAGAAAAGTTGTGAATAAGACGGGTATGCTGTCATGGAATATCATTTTTAATATTTCTCGTATAGGGCACTTGAGGTTAATTTTACCAGACCTGTCTTCCAGATCTACCCAAGCATGAAAAGAATACAAAAGAATCACCTGCTGAAATATGTGAATTATTCAGGTGAAGCAGATGCAAGTATTGTGTTCTTCGTATGCTTGTCTGGCAAACGAAAGTCCATTCAGCATAAACTACCTTCCGTGAAAGGACTCATTTCTCAAACAATTCTCTCATGCAGTGAGCAAATCTTGGTCAAAGTTGAGTCTTTGAGTATAATATCAATTTAAGCTCCATCAGGGTACAACAGGTTAGATTTGCCTGCCCCTAAGTATCATTTCAGTTTTATATCTCATGGGCAATATCCCGCAGCGTAATTCGTCGACATTTTTCTCAACTAAACAATACACACACTTCTCACTATAAGTCTCAATTCCCATGGCATATTTCAATAACTTAAATTCACCAGCATATTTAGAAAATACACCCCCCTGGTTTTTGGGTATGGTATATGGTACCCAGAAAGCACAATGTCAGTTCATGTTAATGCATGTACAAGTATGACCTACTGAACTGTGTGCTTAATGGATGGGATATTGTAACTCATCATAGTGTCTTGTAATTTCAGACTACTTGATAACGGAGACAAGTCAGACTTGGAAACTGTTCGAAAGGAGTACACCGCTAGACTGATGAATGACAGATTCAAGCCTTTTTTGGATCTCCGAGCTTCTGAATTTCATTGATGAAACCGGTAGGCCATCGATACTGTCACATATTGGGTTAGTATTGATTTAAATACTACATGGTAAGATGGGTTATAGTGATATAAGTCTTTATCTGATGTTATTTTGTAAGTAAATTTGATACAGCGTTTAACCAATGTGCGTGGTATTGATTTGCGCTCGCTACAGAATACACTTTGGAGAAACAAGCTCATTAGTGGGTTATAAATCAGAATCCCAGTCTAGAAGTTGGGGAGAGGTTTGAAGATGTTTTTTTTTATAGAGTTTGAAGGGTGTGAATCAGAATTTTGGGTCCAACCTCTTTGAAATTTGGGGAACTTGTCCAATAAGGGGGTAAAATTGTACAAGGGTCAGTTGGAAATCAAGTCAAATTGTGTTTTAAATGTACACCCTGTATTTGTTCAATTATAAGGATAAAAAAAAGTATAGGTTTTTGTCCAGGTTCGACCTTTAGTTTAAGCTAGGTACAGCCAAAAAAAAAAAAAAAAAAATATTAAGGTTCCCTCCTCCTCAATGGGGTAACCGTTACCCAGTGCACCGAATTTGTTGAAACTCGTGCAAACATTGTTCGTCCTGCCTTATGTACAATGTTTGGCATTTGGTTTCCTAATTAGTGGGCAAAATGTAACAGGGTCTGCAGGTCTATGGGGGCACCAAAACTTGACCTCAAATTGTACACAGAGCTGTCACCCAAAGAATTGAAATTAATTTTCTGCTTCAGTATGACCAGAGCAAGAATTTGACACCGGTTTCAACAAAATCTGAGCATTGGATTTTTTTGGCCCCAGAATGACCTTGAACCTTATCAGGGGTGTAGCCATGTAACTAAAGGTCGGAACCTATACCTATTTAAAATGAGCCCAATCAATATAAGCCAAGTAGTTACCTACGATGAAAACATTTGCACGCCATTAAAATACTTGCATGTTTTCAATGTGTTTCTAAGAAAGTGTGACCATTCACTCTTGACTTCATTTTTTCCCTTTTGTGTTTTTCCAGTATCTTTTTTTTTAATGTCTTATTGTCAACAAATGGAGATCGATTTTTAGATACCACCAACTCTAAGACCTGTTCTGTCCCGTTTTAAAATTCAAAACTTGTTTGTTTGCCTTTCCTGTATTTACTTAATATATATTAAGTATTGGCGCATGAATTCAATTCTTCATTTACAAAGTTGTATAAATTTTGGAAAACAAAAAGACTTCAGACGTATGGTCTAGTAACAATTCTGTGTGGCACATGTATTTTTAAATCAGCAAAAATAAATTTGACCGCTAAGAGTAATGAGATCAAATCATTTACCATCTTGCCCTCTTGCTACTTCCGTGTTTTTTCAAAGCTCCTGGAAAAACCAAACGACATCCAATCTCGATTTCCCGTTTATTTTTTTGTTTATTTTTAAACAACCTACAGAACTGTAAAAAGGCTGATAGCCCACGCTAATCTACACGTATTTTTTCGATGCGAAATTTAGAAATAAAGATTTTGCAATCACGTAAAATATGCGGAAGTATTGTATTTGAACGTGAAGTTTATCTAGATATTAATCAAACCAAGATAACAACCTTTCTTTGATCTAAGTTATTTTTGTGAATGTCCAGGAATTGACTTATAGATTACTGGCCAATTTTAGAATCTGTTTGGCAAAATTCTATTCATTCAAATGCGGTGCACGGGTAAAACCATAAGCGAATTGAACTGAGCGATTTATATTAAAGAGACATGAGGAGATTTCCAGAAAGAAGCGCCCCAAATTTTCTCGAACCTAGGTTTTTTACATATTTGGAATGCTTACCAATGTATTAGATCACACCTGAAGTGAATAAGCCGAATACGCTGTCTTTATGTAATAAGATGATGATTTAGTAGTTTCTGTCGTACACGACAGAAAGTCAAAGCATGGTTTTCTATGGGGAACGATTACGATAGCAGGCAAGTTCAAAACAAGGTTTTGCGGTTTTCTTTTGCACCTGTTTGTCCAATAGACCTCCCAAACGTTCTCGGTAGGTGGTCTACAACCGATCCAGTGAAATTTGAGAGAAATTCATATCCTAACAAATCTCCTCCTGTCACTTCATTCTTGATAAAAATCAGAATGACAATTATTAATCATTATAATTAATTGCACTTCTCAAAAATCACGGAGCGGACCCCTGTCTTGTTTAAGGGGGAAATTGCCCCTAGATCTAGCAAGAAAAATAACGCTACCTCTCTTTTTGCGGTGATCGTCAGATATTCCTCTCTAGGGACGTTAGGGATATAAAATTGGGTATTTGCTGCCTTAAAAGAGTACATTTCGAGTACATTTCGAGTACATTTTGCTGTCAATTATAAAACAATTACATTTTGGTTGGTATTCTGAAAGGGAGACTAACTTTAGACCAGGGTTTAAACCAGGGTTAGTCCTACAAGAGGGGACCTTTTTTCTTACAACATACTCTAAAAGTGTGTTGTAATGGGTGAGAAAATTCCTCATTCCAGCCCATCCATGAGGAATTTTCTCACCCGTTACATTTAACTTTCACAGTATTTTGAAAGAAAAAAGGTCCCCTCTTGTAGGACTAACCCTGGTTTAAACCCAGGTCTAAAGTTAGTCTCCCTTTCAGAATACCAGCCTTTGAGTACATCACAGTTATACTAGAAATGTACTTTCTTCAGGAGCAGTACACTTCGTGTACATTTCAAGTACATTCCGAATACAATGTCTTTACCAGGGTTTATTTGTCTTATCCGGTCATTTGTCTTGCGTATATGCATAATACAGATTACCGACAAAGAGAGGCAGTGGTGGTGGAGACACCGGTGCAGCTAGAATATCTTCCTTAATGCCACTATACTTACTCATTCAAGATTTACAAAATCAACAAAGTCAGCAAGAAAGATTGGAACAAATCAACGAGAATGAAAGACTCTTTGCAGATGGTGGAAAGAGAAGGAAATAATTTTTGAGAGCAGCGTATTGTCATCTTCAAAATATATTTTCTATACTTATTTTAACTGAAATGTGTAGATCTTTAGCTAGTCAACAGACACCGCGAACGAAAGATGCTTTGCATAGTCGAAAAAGAATTGCCTGAGAAGAGGGCGATCATTGTCATCTTTTCTTCATTTAATTGCAACTCAAAATGTGGATGTTGTTCAGCCTATTAGACTTTCTTGGTGCTAATTGTTT